>OMNV01003691.1:60536-109459 GCA_900303265.1 Brotula barbata
GGGGGGGGGGTGCTCGCCAGAGAGGAGCCAACTCAATAAGTCATCATCGGAGCCTGAGGCCTAACTGGGGCCCATGGGAGAGCGGCTACAGGCACAGGCTGGATGAGAGAGTTCTAGCTTCATTCTGATTAATGCATACCTGTAGATACAGGTGACCAACCTCAATATAACATTACATTAATGAGCATGACTTTTTTCTTCCTTGTTATATATCTACAGGGGGTTGGCAGTCAGTTAAGGCCAACAGCTCATTGGGAGTTGTGTGACTTTCCAATTTTCCACCTGTGCTTTATTAGGAACAAAAATCCCCCTGATCCACTGCAATTTTTAAGACATTTTATTCTCTCTTAAGTATTGTTTTGTGGTCTTTAAATGTAATGCTTTCCATAGTGAGATACTTTGCGTGTGCAGGAGGTAAGATCTGACCGTGCTTTTGCACTTCCTACTGGTTGTGACACATTCCTGAATGTAAATTATATTGATCTCATCATTGAGAAGAATACATGTAAAATTCACTTTTGCAAGGCTAGCACAGGTAAACAATGTTTATAAGACAGATTTGATGAAACACAACATATTACACCCTGTCACATCCTTTCATAAACTGATGGTTCAATGTGATTGAAAACCAACAAATGTAATGAAATGATGAAAACCAGCTGTAAAATCTGGTTCTGATTGGCCGATGTAACACAGTAGCCAAAATACAATGACGCTTCATCTGTGTTTGTGTTATCATTAACCTCTTGTGCCACCACCCCAGGGGTTTATGAGAGGCATGGTTGTATACACACTGTGGTGTCTGGATGCACATTAACCATTCCCTTCCTTTCACACACACTCCTCCCAATCAAGGCCATTATTATCCCAGGCGTGCTGGAGGCTCCCAAAATATCTGTCACGCAGCTGTCGGCACCTCTCTGCTCAGCAGCTGGAGAGGCTCTGAGGCACTCCCTCACTTTTCACCCTGCTACCATGAACACCCTCGCTCACCCCGAAGAGCAGGGACCAAAAGGGAAGTCGGCCTCCTCCAAAGTGCTGCTGCTGGTGTGTGTGTGTGTGTTTGTGACTGTTCATTTTCTTGTCAAAGCCACCCCTGAGTGTCCTGTGTACTTATGAGCAATAAAACTCCCGACAAATGGTGTGGATGATGCATGAGAGAGAGCCACCAAGGGAGAGAAGCTTAGAAATCAGGTGGACTGGACTCCTTTCTACAGTTTCTATTATGTTATTTTCTCTCCTGCAGGGATCTGAGCCTCGTGTTCAGCTGAATATTTAAGCAATAAAAGAATGGAAAGAGCCCATCAGTGGGTTTTATTTTAAACTTTCAGATAACCACTAATGGGTCCATCTTCATAAAGTTTTATTTTGAACTCTTGTAAAATGCCCATTGTTTTCAAAAAATGCCAAACATATAAGAATGCATTCTGGGAAATGTGCTTAAAATGATAACCAACACAATAATAATGGGATAATAAATATAATACTAAGGAAAATTTGAAAATGTTATGACTAGGACAAAGTAATGGTTACTATGATGGATTTTAATTCTTAATCTAAACATTTTATCATTTATTACTGGATTACTCACGTGACACGAAAGCATCTAAATCCTTTAAAGAACCAATTCATTTGCCAACAGTTTCAACTGTTTTTAACCAGTCCTGGTTTTACCCAACAACAAGGCTATCATAACATAAGAACACATATCTGTGTGGATCTTAGTCAGGTCTCATAAACAGAATTTTGTTTATTTTCCTGCATGATTACATCTTCACTATGTAATATGTGCTTCCCACATTGCTCCACTTCCTCACAAAGCAGTTTGAATCTGTCTTAGACTTTCCCATCCAAGGTTTCTTCCTTTTTTTCCTTACATGTTTAAGTTTTCAGGGATTTTCCTTGTCTTCAAAGAGGGCTTTGGGCTGGTGCAGGAACCATTTGGTGAGGGTCCATAATGCCCTTTGAAACACTTTGTATGATACTGAGCTATACAAATAAGCTGAACTTGATCAACATATAATTGATGTGGTTATACGATCAAAAGGAGCATTTATCCCATGAGATGGCAGACACTGATGAGAGAAACAAAATTTGTTTCAGGTAGTTTTTTCTGCTTTCCTTCTTATGAACAAAGGAAGTTCAGCCCAACTGTGATTCAGCTAAAACTAGCATTATACAAGCATGGCTCAAGGCACATGCCCAGTGTAAAAAAGGACCGGTACCTGTCAAAGAGAAAAGAGATAAATAGAGAAAAGTAGCACCAGTACTTCTGGCTTCAAGGCCCTGAATCGCAGTCTGAAACAGAAATGTACATTTAATAGTTCTGTCTCAAGCCAAATCTTTGCTCTCCATTTCACTCACAGACGCCGCCTTGAAAGAAATGATAGGACGACAGGGAACATATTGCACTTCCTGTTAACATTTCTCGGGACAGTAAGACAGATACATACATTCAGTGCTCTGGAAGGTCTGAGCTGCTCTTCTATAGTTAGTGTAATGTATGACTATGACGAATGCCGTGTTAGTCTTCAGAGCATGACTTTATCTTGACTTTGGTCCAAGATTTTATTGGTAACAGACTTACTACTTGTCTGGGTAGTTTTTTTCTCCCTTCCATTTTCCCTTCTTTCTCTAACTCTGATTTCCTTTGTCTGCTGTGCTTTCTGCCCTGTTATAGACCTGACTTAATTTTTAACAAAATTTGCATTTATCACAAACAATGACTCCACAGCAACGGTGAGAACGGTGCCCGTGACTAACAACATGATCCATTTCTGACATGCCAAGACCTTCTTCCAATCGGAGCGACATCGTATTAACAACTGGAGGAACATTCTTCTTGTCTTACCCCGGTTCCTTGGCTTGTCCTTTCTTGCCCCCGAGCAAGCATGCAAGATTTGTGCTCTGAGATTAACAACACAGGAGATGGCAAATCCACGTCTGCCACAGGAAAACTGTGCACCAACATGAAAGAGAAGGGAATGAACAGGAGCCACGGATTTTACAAAGCTATCACTGACGTGTGGTTTGATCACTTTGTCTGCACAGAGTTTAAATTGTATATGAAAAATATTTTCCAACATTCCTCTGCATCCTGAGGATTCCTACTCTCCTGTAAGACTTCCCAAGATGCTTGATGCAAGATACACGTAAGCTTACTGACACAAAACATTTTTTCTGGCACAACTAACGTTCAAGGCATCTGATTCCATTTAGTTTTGGATGTGAGTTCCAAATTTCAGTCTAACTGTTCACAAAATCGTAGTCATGTCGTTCCTCATTTGCATTCTCCTTTTACCCATTCTTTGTTGTTTTTCCCTCAGAGAAAGACAAAAGCGACCAAATAACACTGAATTTTCCATTGTGCTCTCCAAAACCCCTCCTCCCCAAAAGCCTGAAACAACCTCCTTCACTTTACCACCAGTACCCCACCCACATGCCGCTTCTCCTTATTCTCTCACTCTTCATTCGCTTCTATGCTTCAGTGCAAAGCCAAACAAGCCAGCCATTAAGTTGAGTTAAGCGCAGGAAGTGGGCCTTCAGGCCAGGCGGCACTGTTTACAAGGAGCTAGTCAGGTTTCAGCAGCGCTTTGAAGTGAGCAGCACACAGGAGACTGTCTGTCACTAGGCAAAGGCCCAGCACCGCTCCACTGACTCACTCACATTCCCCCCATTCATCTGAGCAGAGAGACGGAAGGAGGGTGGAGGCGGGGGAGTGTAAAGGAGCAGAATAGGAGAAGCACGGGTAGATTTTATGATCCCTGCCCTCTAACAGAGAATCTGTTCCTCGCTTTAATCACTCTTACTTGTCTGTTTTCCCACAACCCATCTTTGAATAAGAGAAACCACAATTTGTCCAACAGGACATGGATTGATGGTTATAACAGAAGTCCATTGTCAAGTGTACGCTCCCACACGGTAACTCGCAGGAGCACTCTCTGACACGTCCCCTATAACAACATCGAGACGACACAAAGGACGTCATGTCTGTGTGTTTCTTGTGTGCCGCCATGTAGCCCGGAGCCTCTGCTCTGAGGAAGGAAGATCGATTTTCTCCAGCTCACCATTTACTTCATGACATCACTGCAGAGAAGGTTCAGTTTCAGCCATGCGTGGCTTGGGGGATTCCAACTTGGCACTGTGCACAGTGACTGCACGCTAAGCACTAAAGCAAAGCTGAATCCTTGTTTTCCCTCCGCTACAAGGCAAGCAGTAACATTTTCACACCTATTCAGCAGCGCTAACTTTTGAATTTTTGGTCTTTGCCCCTCTTGTTGATTTGAGAGCCCTCTCTTACGACACTCAACCGTTTTCTCCCTTTGTTTTGAATGTGTTGGTACCATTAATGTCGGCTGGTGGGAACTGGGCCCTCCAGCTGGAAATATGATCGTGTTTGTGCCAGCATTTATGTCTAATATGCTCACAGGAGGATCACAGGTATCAATTTCTCAGACACGTCACACAGATGTGAAAGTGTTCAAATTAATGAATAGGATTGATGGGAGTTGAACAGCGCTCATCTTCATCTCACAGCAGGGGGCAAGCTGTGTGAGAGGCTGATTTCCACGAAGGAATAAAGAACTGCTGCCTGTTGGTCTGAAGAAACAGATGTTCAGGTGTGACTCAACTGTCAGCACCCCAGTGAAATCAACGTGGCTGTCCTTTTACCAAAGAAAGGAACTCGTTGGCATGATAGCATTTAATGAATAAAATACTTTACATATTAAAGAGCAAAAGAACAAGTACTGAATTTTTGTGGAAACAGAATAGCTGTAGGAATTCAAAATGAAGCATTTGGTTCATGGTTATTTGGCAATGCCTGCACATTTTGCAGAAATTTGGCACGTCTTCACGTCTTTGTTTCACAACAAAAATTAAAGTTGGAAAAGATTACTTGATATCATCCAACAGGGTAAAGACATTTAGGTGCCTAGACAAGGACATAATTGATCACTTGAGAGTACTAAAACACAAGGCCTACAGTATGCGGCATACTTATAATACAAAAGTAAAGCAGTTACACTGGAACATAAGGCAGCGAGGATTTACATTCTTTAAATACAAATATATAATTTCATGTTTTTACAAATAATATTTACAGTTTCATTCAATTATGCATGAAAACCTTAAAAGGCCATTTTTCCACGGCACGTGCTATCTCACTGTCTTGGCTTCTGGTACGCCACTCCCCTTGAGTTTATGGCGGCCTTAAGAAAAGACCTGAGAGGGGGAGGAGAGCGGTTCAGCACATGGCAATCACAGCCATACTTGTTATTTGTTCAGACAGTCAGGTTCAGTCCTTGTTTATCCAGCTCGCCACCCAAACCCTCATTTTTGTACGCATGTTTGGCTATAAAACAAAACAAATGATGTGGTAAGAAACTATGCTACTCGCTCTACTACTTACCTATCTCTTGAGGAACAGGCAAACAGAGGGTGGAGAACATATCAGTCCCAACAACATATGGGAAGAGTCCCATTCATTAGTCTAGACAGTAGTCTCTCCATGTTTTCCATTAGTGAGCCTCATGTAGAACTTGTGCCAGGAATGCAGAGTCTTACCAGACCAGATCCAGAAGCCAGAGGTGATGCCCACTATGAGTGTCATCAGGTATTTGATCATGTAGACAGTGAAGTCTGGGCTCATGCGGGGCCCGGCCTGCACGGGGCAGGGAATGGCCAAACCCTTGCAGTTATGGGTGACCCAGCTGCGCTCCCAGTGGGGGCGGAAGGCCTGCTCGTAGAAGAAGCAAGCGATGACGATGGTGGCAGGGACGGTGTAGAGCACGCTGAACACCCCTATCCGCACCATCAGCCGTTCCAGCTTCTCCGTCTTGGTGCCGTCGTGTTTCATGATGGTGCGGATTCTGAACAGTGACACAAAGCCAGCCAGGAGGAAAGAGGTCCCGATGAACAGATATATGAAGAGAGGGGCCAGCACAAAGCCCCGTAGAGGATCCAGGTTGCTGAGACTGACAAAGCAGACCCCGCTGAGCACATCGCCCTCAATCTGCCCCATGGCCAGGATGCTGATAGTCTTTACAGCTGGCACTGCCCAGGCTGCGAGATGGAAGTACTGGGAGTGGGCCTCGATGGCTTCGTGTCCCCATTTCATGCCTGCTGCCAGGAACCAGGTAAGAGACAGGATGACCCACCAAATGGAACTGGCCATACTGAAGAAATAGAGCATCATGAAGAGGATGGTGCAGCCCTCTTTTTTGGTGCCTTGGACGATGGTCTTGTAGCCTTCAGGACTGAAGTTGTCGTTGCACACCACCTTGTCCCCCAGGAAGAAACCAGCTATATAGGCGATGGAAACCATGGCGTAGCAGCCGGAGAGGAAGATGATGGGCCGCTCCGGATATCTGAAGCGCTGCATGTCAACTAAATAGGTGGTAACAGTGAATAAAGTGGATGCACAGCAAATCACCGACCAGATCAGAATCCACAGCCGGGAGAAATGAATCTCTTTATCACTGAAAAACATGGAACCCCCGCTCTTGGAGGGCTCACAGGGAGCCGCGCAGTCTGTCTCCCCTAAAAACTTATAATTGAGATACGGGGGTACTGAGAGAACAGACGGGCAACGAAAAGGTTTATCAGCTGCGGAGGACACATGGACACCTGGAGTCCCCGGGACGGGCAGCTTGAGGTCCGGGGCGACAGTGGCAGCGGAGGAGTCGTTTTGCCCCACGCATATGTGTCCGTGTCCCAGGACGGGGAAGTTCTCGCAGCGCAGACGTTCCGGCCATTGGAAGCCAAATTTATTCATAAGTGCCTCGCAGCCCTGTTTGGCTCTCTCACAGATGGACCTGCAGGGAGGGATGGCCTTCTCCAGGACTGTACATACAGGAGCATACATGGAGCACAAGAAGAACTTCAGTTCCGGGGAGCACTGTACCTTCACCAGAGGATAGAACTGGTGCACCTCCAGCCCCGCGTCCTCCTGGTTGTAATGGCCCACTAAGTTTGGCATGATGGTCTGGTTGTACGCTATGTCCGTGCACAGTGGGATTGAAATTGGCTGACAAAATCCATGCTCCGGGACAACGATTCCGTGGTCCCCCTGATACTGGGCTGATATCAACAGAGGCATCAGGACCCCGTAAAAAAAACAGTAAAAAATCATTTCCCAAAGTTCAAGACTAAAACGTCAGTCTGATACGCAATAAATTTCTTTAACCTGCAGGAAATTACACAACAAGCGTAAATATTAAAGAGAAAAAGCCCGTGACTGAATACATAAAGCGCTGTCCTCTTTGTGCTTGAGCTCCTATAACTTTTTTCTTTTCTACAACTCCGACCGCTTCGCCAAGATCAAGGTAGTCCTTCTAAGTAGCACGACTTCCGCTTTTGCCTTACAAAATAAGTCGACATTTAAAAACTCGAGTTGTATTCGTCGAATGATTTCGTTTTTTTAATACAGAAATGATGTCGCAGTATAGGAAAGTTATTTGACTGCTACCCTGCCATTTTCTGAAAAATTTAGACGACGAGTATCTGATTGTGTGAATAGTCTGCACACCTACTTTGATGTTTTTATTTTGAAAGTAAGATCGCTCGTTTTCTGGTGCTACGGCTGCTACTTTATGAAAATAAAATAAATCAAACTTCACGCAGCAGCTGTACCAAAATCCTAACTGTTTCAAGTTACCCTTGAATTTATGGCAAAGAGGCCCACATCCATAGACCGAGAATCAATCAATTCATGGCGTGACGGCTAAACAGACGTCAAATTTCTTTCGTCTTCGTATGGCGACTGATGGACTGATCCATCCATCCATCTTGTACTGTCTGCAGATTACAAAATATGCAAAAATCTGCAAGAAAATCCACAAAGCTGACACATTTGGCAACAAGCACAGTAACCACATTTCCTATTCTAATGATCAAAACACGATATCATTTGCTTTGATTGTGGCGAATGAATTTATTGTAGCATTTCTTGTGGCTGCATCATTTTATCAGTTAAGTGGGCAGCAACACTGATAAGGCACACAAATATTTGATCTCTGCAGAACTGAGGAAGCATTTTTACAAAGTGAATTAAAATCTGTACATGAATAGGGGAAATCATATTTTTCGTCTGACGGTGATGCACCTAAACGGTACGTGGGTTGACGCAAACGCTGATAGAGTATTTGGAACCCGTCGACGGTCGTCCAGTGCCTGACGTGTTGCTATGCCCTCGGGACTCCTTCTGGACGTTAATTGGACCAGAACAAAACTCGCCAGCCAATCACTGCTCAGGTCGCTCGCGAGGCCACCTGGGCCCAACTTAAACCCGATCCGAACTTTCGCCTTTTCTTTTAACTAATTTGCAGAGGTAAGTTCTTTTACGATTTGGTTCTGGGAAATGGTTAACTTTGTTGTTCAGGTTTAATTTCTTACAATTTGACGAACACGTAAACGATATGAACTTCGACTAAAATGAAATCACGATTAATTTGGCCCAGACATCAACGCCACTTTGCTAGTTTCAGTCAAGTCCTCTTGTTTTTAAAAGAGGAGCAAAGAACAGTCGATAATTCTAATGTAATTCCAGTCATCACACCTGTCATATTACAGCTATTAATATAATTGTGTGGTGTTTTTCTTATATGTCGGTTAACAGCCACTTTATGTGTTTTGCTAGATCAACAATGAAGTGAGGGGAAATTCGTTTCAGATTTATGAGTTCAAAATGTCCGTTGACCAGCAACTGAGCAAATGTGTGAATTCCCTCTTTCCTCTTTCCCAGCGTCAGGTAAGTTATCACACTAGACTTGCAGTCTTAAAAATGTCAACAATAATCGAATTTTTAGAGCGTTGAGGTTAATGGTTGTTGGGCGAAACCATTTTACCCAGCGTAACTGCCATTAAATCGGTGATTCTGAAATACAGGGGTGCAATTCTGCAGTAAAAAAAAAAACTGGGTGTGAAACGATGGCCATCACGTCACTCATATACAGTAATACACAATATAGTCTTGTTTTTAGAAATTTATATCTGTTGAAAATTGTCATAATTACTCAAATGTAGTTAGTAATAATAAATGCCTTTTGAGGTAAGATGATATATATGATATACTTTATATATGTGTGTGAGAGAAGTTGAGGTGACACAAAGTGAAATTATTACTCTACTAAATTATTTCCCTTTGAATTTTACTTGAATCAGAGATTTTTCCCTAAAACTATGAAATGGGATCACCCTATACACATTTTAGCTTCCTTACACTGGCTGCCTGTTGATATAGGTTTGGTTTTAAAATCGGAGGGATGATGTATTTTGAATTATTTTGAAGAAACCTGAAGTAGTAAACATGTTTTGTACAAAGTTCAAATTCTGTGTCTTAGTTACTTTTGTGTTTCTTTTCCTGCAGCCCAGTATAAATGGAAACAGTGAACACAATGGAAAATTGGAATCGCTTTCCATGACCATCCCCAGCTGCATTCCACAACAGGGCACAAGAAGCTACAATCTTTGGTATCAGGAAGCTCACGCAATCCCCATTAAACCATTAATTGTGGTTAGAACAGTATTAAAAGCATGCACTTGGTTTTTACTGACTTTAAGATAAACAGGGTTGTCTTATGAACAATAGTGCCCAATATCTTTGGTTAGAAAAAAAAATGAATGCAATAGCAATACGTGTTGCAGAGAATTAACTAAAATTGAGTGACATCCATATATTTTAAAGTGCTTTAACTTTGTATTTGGTGGTACCTAAATGTACTTTTTACACACCCTAAATAAGTGGTAAGATTATCAACCATGTTGTTTGCATGATAATACTAAGAACGTTTTGTTTAATCTATTTCTTGAAGGACGTCTCCTGATTGTGAGGGGGAGAATGATCTACAGCATCTTGTGTCAAATATTCTGGCTGAAAGAGAGCCACAGGATGGATATGATGATGGGTATGTCAATTCAGTATACAAGTTGCGGCGTAAGGAGACTCCACAGAACAAGTGTTGAAATTTCAGTTAAGTGCACACAGGGAATAAAATATCAAAACCATTCCTACCAATCCCCCTCTTACAGTAACACCATTCTGTAGTCAGGCAACAGGATTTTTTTTGGCAGTAGTAGTGTGTGATATTTCTACGGATGCCAAGGAGGAAACCATTAAAGTCAGTTATCAATTAAATTAAGGCTGAGTATTTGATATTCAAGAGAGTTATTGGGTGGAGCTTCACTGAAGTGTATATTATACTAGTTTTGTAATTAAAAACTTTAAAGGAAGTCCTCAACTTTCTTTTAGGAACCAACTTGAAATTAATCGGATCTGGTCTCCAATCAAATTGAAATGTGAATTTCAGCAGGACCTTCAATCAGAGAGGAAAACTGTGGACAAGGATGTTGAAGAATTTTATCAGAAGATCAATGGCCTTCCTACTACCCAACCATGGCATTTTAATTGGTTAAATGGAGACATGGACACACACACCGCACCTCCCAAGAAACTGCCACCAGGTCTAACAGTGCCTAATGCGGGGAACACCAATCTGTCCCAGATAGAATGCAGTAAACATGACTACGGAGATGCCAATAAAGAGAATTGTCAGCCTATGAAAAATTTCACACACCTCAACAAGGTTTTGTTACCTCAAAGTGAGATGAGCAACCAATGGTTTCATTTGTATAGTGCAAAGAGTTCAGACCAGAGCATCACAAAGCCGAATGTGCCATGCAATATCAATCAGCTGGTCAGCACATTTCATTGTCTAACGGCTGGTGAGCAGAATTTCTTAGATCATAGAGAATCTGCAAACACACATAGGCAGACTGGTGAAATGGATCATGAAGATGGCATGGCTGAGCAATGGAAATTCACCAGTCCTAATATGTCAACACAAAGCAGTCCTACAATACCAATACAAAAACAGCACACACCAGATTTTGGACCAGTGCTTGGGGAAATGAATGGAGAAGTGAGGTCACACATATTAGAGTGCAACAGCCTCCAAGATCTTCGTGGATTTAGCCCTCTAAACACAGAGTGCTTCCAGCAACCAAATCAAGCATCTGCACATTTAAGTTTCTCAAAACAAGACCAGAACCATTTGGCCCAGGACAACAGAAATGCTTCTCTATTCATAAACCAGAAGATGACCCAGTACCCTCTGCATCACAGCCAGCTGACCCAGATCCAAAAAAAGCTCAAATCACCCAACATGTCTGCTTCTCAGTCTGTGTCAGACTTTGAACCACAACATTCTCATCAGTTGCAAAGAGGAACACTGTGCCTTCAAGACTACACTAATAGGGTCGATCTGGTCCGCTCCCAGTCGGGACAGGACTGGGAGGTGAGGAGTCTGGACTGCATCAGGAACAGAGATGGAGACACAGATATGCAAATGGGAAAGAATAGAAGGCAGATGGCTGACGTTCTGAGAGAAGGAGTACCTCCAAGACCCGCCACCAACAGTCACGTAAGTGAGGGTGATAAGAAATGGCCCCTTTACCAAAGCACACACCATAGCCATTCAGGGAGCATGCAGAGGTCTAGCTCGCATGGATTTGGTCCACATATGCACTCTTCAAAAGACCAAAGAAGTCAGCCCTGCCTGCCATTCAACTCTCCTCACCACAACTTAAGATCCAAACTACCATATGGAACCATACAGAAAGATCTGGGTGCAATGTCAGCCAGTACGGCTGCACCTTTAAACTCCTGCATCAGTGACATGATGGGGGGCAGAGGAGAGAGCATTTATCATGAAATGGCTTCACCCAAGATGATTCCAGGGATGAATAGTCCCGTGTTCCAGCTTCTTCTCTGCGTGGAAGACTGCTTTGAACAATACATACATTTAAAGGAGGAGAGAAGTAAGGTATGCATGCATTTCGGTGTTCTCTGTCAGGCAGTAAATGTGTGTTGTGAAAATAAATCCACTTGACTGCATGTGCACTTGATACAGTCATTATTAACACACCATTAAATAATTCATTGTTCTTGTTGTTTCCACTTTAGACGGAGACCATTCTTAACAAGACATTTCCGAGAAAGTGGACTGCAGCAGTGACCAAGCCTGACTTTCCCATAATGCACCCAAAATTCACAAAACTTGACCAACTCATTGTCAACCAGGTGCAAGAACAAAGAAAGGCAAGACTTCATTTCTTTTGTCCCGCCCTCTGTCTGTGAGTTTTGGGACAGCGTAATTTAGCTGTTTTTTTAAACAATATCTTTATGTGAAATACATACAGTACATCTTTAGAACTTGACAATGGAATCAGCCAATGCTCTGAATGTATTGCTGGAAAAATCCACTGTTGCTCTGCATGTATTCAAGACCAGAAATAGACTGATAGCTTGTCCAGGGTATTTTCCCACTGAGTGCTGGGAGAGCTTCCAGCCCTCCATGACCTTCAAGGATAGAAGCTACTTCAAATCACCGTTACCGGGGTTTAATAGTTAACACCTGATTATTCAAGTGGTAGCTACTGCAATGTATTTAAATCAAAATATAAATTTATATAAAAACTTTTCTTTTTGAAAAATATAAGAAAGAATAAATTTAACAAATAGAACAAGAACAAATGCAATATGATGAAACAAACTGAACAAGACATTACAGGAATCCAACAGGACTAACAATTGTAAATTAACTTGAAATTATCTGTTATCTAAAAAATGTTCCCACAAATATGATTCCGTGTGGTGTACTTTACGTTTGTTTTTGAACAAAAAAAGGCAGAGGATTTGTTGAAAGGTGTAAATAGGATTTTGAGGATTGACTCTGTATGTTACAGGTGGCCAGCCTTCTGGCTGAAATGGAGTATCTGCGCAGCTTTCCCTTCGGTGCTAACATCCAGTCGGCTGTGAGCATGCATCAAAAGGCTATTTCCATTACACAAGCCAGAAAGGAGATGTCTGTCTACAAGAGGCCTCCAAGGGCACTTTTGGAAGAGAACAGAGGTAACTCACAACTAATAGGCATAATGTCACCTCTCTAAAATGCTGCCATTCTTAATTTACTGCTCTTTAATAGAAATCCTGCTGCTGGCTGTGGCACTGCAGGACTTATCTGTTGCCACAAGGAAGATCTGCTCAACCCTGTGGTGTGCACTCCAGGTGACACTACCCAAACCTTTCCAAAAGCAGGACCACAGCAGAGAGGCCTCACATGATGAGTGTTACGCCTATCCGTTTGAGGAGTACAGATTTAGTTTGCTTTGATTTATCAAGTTTCAGACAGGTGTTGACTTAGTGTAACGTATTTCAAGCCACATGTCCTGTTTCCAAATTTAGAGAAAACCTCACAAATCAAATGACAACCGTCTCTAAAATCTGCAGTATTGAATGCCGAATGTCATATTTTCTTGTTCTATATTATGCTGTATGTATGTTCCATATTGTGCTGTTTAACTTTTAAAAAGGCTGGGACCTTCTCCCACATTTCTTTTACTTAAGTCCAACATTTTACCTTTAGCATGGTGATCACTGAAAGATAGCATAAGTATGAGATCCCAACCTTAAAGTTGGATGGAGGTTGTGCTTTTTGGCATCCAGGAGCATCAGAGAGGCTTACTTGTTAAGCAGCAATGACATGAATTTGTAATCATCCCGCTGCATCTAATATTGTTTAATTGGTGTCCTATCCAAATTAATGGTGATCTTACTCCATCATTTTTCTATTTAAGAAACTATTTATATTCACTCACAAGTTTTACTATTTTAGATATTTTAGCATCCAGTTCTGGGTATTAATTACAATGGACAATGGTTTGAAATTGAACGTGTTCTTAAATGTTCAAATTAATTTGATTGCCTTCTTAAAAATTTTTTGTGGTAACACAATTCAATTATTCATCTTCATTTAATACTGTTTGCCCAAACTTTTGCTTAAAATTTCATTGCATTAAACTACATTATTCACATTACCACCAGATATCAATTTAAACCATCATAAAAATAATCAAAGGTAAAATATAATTGACAATTGTAGCCTGAATTGTACATCAACACTTTGTTCCATTTCTTTTATGTTCCAGTGTTTTATTTTCATGTGTGTTCTGTAACTTAAAAATAAAGCAATCCAAATTGTTAAAGTTTTTTTAATTAATTAAAAAAGCTGACACACCTCATTGCAAACATTCAGTGATGGTAAATGATGTATTTGAGGTATAATTTAGTGCCCACTTTGTTCTTATTTTCAGACAAAATGCATAGTGAAATTAAATCTTAAAGCATCAAAATGATAACACTACATGTCTGAAAGCTGGACAGGTGAAATTGCTGAGAAATCCAGAGGCAACTGTGCCAGGGTTTCTTTTATCAGTCATGCTGGACAATCAAGTGGATCAACACCACAATGGCAGACATTTAAAGGCAATTTTTTTCTTACAAAACAAAGATATGCCATAGATGTGAAGCTTTTTCCTGTTGAGCAAGGACACATTTTGCACTTCTCTTGCCCAGTATTCAGAACACTTTTCTCTTGCAACGAGTGTTTATGTTCAGATAATGCAAAGGCCAATCAGGTTTAGTTAAAAAGAGGAAATGACTGGTTATTCTTTTTATTTTTGTATTGTAACGAAACCTCACATGAAAAGTGTCCTTTCTCTTTGCTTCTATCTTTTGCGTTCACCTTTCTGTGTACGCTTCTTCTCCTTCTCTTTTCTGTCTTGTTTGGCTAATTTGTCTTTCTCACGCTGCATTTTGTCTGTTTCCTTCTTCTTCTGAGCATCTTCACGTGCCTGGTCCCGCTTTTGCTTCTGTCTGCTGAGAACCTCCTCCACATTGGTGTTTCTGAACAGGGCTGATATGTCAAGTGAAGGATGAAAGCAAAAGTGTTCATACAATTATTAGTCAGCTACATCCCCCATTATAGAAGCACAAAAGACTTGCTGAATTATGCTAGACGGCCATTCTACCACCCATATTGCAACAAGTAGAAGCTGCTGATGTCTGTCTTATTTTAAATTGCTTCTTTTGGAAAACTCAAAGGATACATTTATCGTTTCCAGAAAAAGCAGTTCCACTTGCTGGCTCCTCTTCTTCATCTACAGCAGTGCTTTTGTTAAGGAAACAGCTGATGTAATATGGATCAAAACCTTACTACCCAGTGGATGTGAGAGCTTAAATATTCCTATTAGCTCCAAAAGGGAGAGTAACATTGTCCATTTTCATCAGCATTATAGTTTGCAATAGAAAGGATATTCCTCGTCGTCTGTGATATTAGCGTATTGAGCAAGGAGTGCTTCTTTCCGTTTCTTCGACTCCTCTGACACTTCCTTCTGTTTCACTACAATCTGTGCCTGTTTCTCTATCATGCTGGCGATGGCCTGGACCTCAACTTCAGGGAAGGAATTACAGAAAGGACGAACAAAATAAGTGATCATTAATTTTGCATTTTTTAAAGAAGTATAAAGTACTAACAGCCACCTAAAAGAGAGAAAATCCACACATACAAAGTCTAATGAGTAATTGTCATCCACGTGAGGTAATATACTGGAACACTGAAATCCAACACCGCAACAGATTGATCCAGTACAATGTATATATTATAAATAATGGAAATAGTAAAATATATGATTACAATATATTGTCATTCAGTCAAGCCCTATGAAAGTTTAACTTACACTCTTTAGAAAGTTGTCTTTGGTCCATTTCGTCAAGATTTAAATGATTTCATGGTCATGGTTTGTTGGTAGTGCTTCTATAAATTATGGGGATGCCACATAAATGTTCACTTTATTCCCTCTAATATAACTCTGGACTATGTTTTAATGTTACAGTTAGTTGTACGCTATATGTCGATACAGCGCTGTGTGTACTGTCGAGAAGATGCTGTCCATTAGCCAAACCAATTGAATTTTCATGATACATGATCAGGTGTCTTTAAAAATGTTACATTTCAGTGTGACTGGGGGTCTGGGTGGATAAAAACCACATATTTACCATCATCAGCATCACATTTGCTCTTTCCTTGGGCACAACACTCTATCCACTGTTGGATAATCTGTCTGCAGACATTTTCCAGTTTGTCCTCATCCTGCACACAAGAGAAAAGTTAACCTTTTGTGACACTGTATATACATCGGCCAGTGCATAATGCCTACAGTCATCCCATTCTATTGTAGCAGAGGCCAATAAATATAATGTTCAATTTTAATTATATCAATTTATATGTAGGGATATCACAATTAATCAATAATAGATAACACAATTTTAAAAAAACGATTGAAATGAAACCAATACATCAAATTAATCAGAATCGATAAATGTGACTATTATTAATTGATGATGATTTGACATAAGCAAATACGCTGCGTCCATTAGAGTCTGTTTCTTACTGTAACAGACAAGAGAGAGAAATTAAAAATACAATTTCCCAACTCACAATTCAACCAATTAGTTATGGATCCGATATTGTTATTTAAGACCAGCAAATATCACTTTTAGACACTATGACGAGTTGTGGCCTATGTGATGTGTTACATTTTCATTGGTTGGTCTGGTACTGCAAAAAGAGAGTGAATGTAATGCATGTTGGGCATGTTGTTTGTTGTTATTTATTGGTAATGTTATAGTTTTGATTACCTTGTGTATCACTGTTGTGTGTGTGATTGGTTAGGTTAAGTGTATCAAATTGCACTGTGAATGAGATTGATATCTATCTGTGTGTGACTTCCCTCCTTTTTATCCATTGCCTTTACGGTTGAATAAAGCTGGTTCTTTTGCACTACGAATTTGCTGTGTCATTCTTCCACCTAGAGGCCATTACAATATCAAACTGGCTGAATGATGATGGCTTATTGACCTTTGTCATTTCTCTGTCTTGTCTCTCTTACACTAAGAAACTGACTCTGATGGACACATGCACTCATATTCCGATTTTATACGTATACAAATGGTGAACACTCAATAATTTAAATAATCAGTAGATTAATCGACTTTTACAATAATCTGTAGTGATACCCCTATTATTATTATTATGCTGATGAAGTCTACTGATATTCCGAACAAAATATATAGTCATTCTCCAACACTTATCCGTTACTTTGGTTCGGGAAATTATTATTAGTAATTATTACATGTCGAATTTACCAAAACGCCTTGATGATTCATATTAAATATTGAGTCATGTTACAAGCAAGAAGCCTTACATGACTTTAACCAATCTACGACTTTAAATTGGATTCGCAGCTTGTGTCAAGTATAAAAATAACTGCATGCGTCACTGCCTGGATCTTAGTTACACAAACACCATTTGATGCCCGTTGTTAGCGGCGTTATCCAGGTGTTACGTATTAACATGTGACCACGCTAACCGAGAGCTTTCACTTACCACCATTAAAGCTTGTAGTAACAGTGTGATTCCAACACATCCACAGGTTATTATCCACTAAATTCTATAAATGTAACTGTAAATCTAGAAGCAAAATGACCGTGAATGATTTACGACAAATTGTATTTCAAAATTTAATGAAAAACATAAAAATTGAGCATTTAGAGAACTAATGCTGTTTTCAATATCTGCATTCAGTGCAACCAACCCCAGAGGATACAAACCACCACATAACACGGTAACTGCTTCATCCACACCGACACCGACACCGCCTGCTAGACATGACAGACAACAACAAATGCTTCGAGCACCACACGGCATTGCCGCGCAGGATATTCACCAAAAACGCCGATAAAATTCCTTGAAGTGCGTCTCCTTTCTCCTCGTCACTTTCCTCTTCTTGTAAGACGCCTAATATATACGCCGCGTACACCTCCCGGTCCACTTCCAACGAGTCTAGGCGATCATTTAGCCAGCTTTCAAACTCGCCGGCATCCACTGCGGGCGCAGCCATCTTGGCCCTTTGGGGTCCTTAGCTGACGCACGGGTCTTCCCTGTTATTGCCTGTGCTACTGTTACATATACATTTAATGCTCCCATAACCTCCTGACACGGAAGAAGAACGAAACCGTCAAGATGACAATACTCGTTTGTTTTGGAGCAAATAAAAAGGTATTTAGGATGTAATAGAAGTTAGGCTGATTATAATGAGAAAAAAACAGACTTATAATGCCTCGCGCTGTTTAACAAAAAACCTATTGTACGTTTTACGACAAGTCACCACACAAACAACGATCAACGTCCATGTGTTAAAGAGTGTATCTTTATGGCCACATGGGGACGACAAAGCCGCGGGCAAGACCAGTGTACCGCTGCACGCCTGGCTACTGGATTATTATTATTATTGTTGTTGTAGTTACATTTTTTTATTGTATTTCAAACCCGAATATGTCCTAATATATCTCTATCATTGCTCCTTTTACGTGATTTTTGGTGCCTCCTCTCTCTCTCCAAAACATGTCGATATACATTTTCCCCCATTGAATCTCACATTTACTCACATCTACTCTGACTATTTGATTAATTTCAAGTTTCATTTAATTGACTTAGAAGGATGACTTGATGACTGCATTTTTATTTTTTATTCATTTATTTTTTTTTATTGAAGACAGTTGCGGATAAAATTCATCAGTACGCAGTAAAAACAATATCCTTTTGTCAATTTTGTATAGATTGCAGGAAATGAACATTGTAACGACCCAGGCATCTACAAGTGGAGCTCTAGCCACTTCGTCGATGCGACTGTCCTTTTGACAGACTGAATGAGAATATGTGGGGTTGAAAGATGTGCCTACACCTCAGTGCAAGTAAGGACAGTAGCAGTAAAACTAAATTTTTAGGGTGCATTTGTACTGTTTGAGCATGGCTATTAAATCTTCTTGTCAATTTTAAAAGGTCACAAACACATTCAAATTTAAGTCAACACCTGACCTTAATACAGACCGGGAAGGAAAATATCAACAATACAAAGGGGTGCTGATCTGTCTCTCATTTTTTATTGTAGTCTGTGGCATTGTTGTTGTCTTATCGTGTTTTCCTTCAACTGTTATGTCCTCCCGATGCAGTATTGATGTGAAACTAAAACACCCCTCTAATTCTAATTGTGCTGATTATTGATAGATTTTCCATCATCTTCAGATACCTGGAGCGTACAGTCATTGTCTGTGTATTACGAAGATCATCATTGTGATTATTCTTATATTATATACTTGAATATTATGATATTCCAGTATTTTAGGGTGCAAATATCCATTGACATTTATAGAGTTTTCATATTTGCTCATTGTTCTTCCTCCCAAGAGTTTTTTACGCTGTGACACAGAAATGCTGAATGATCCAGCATGACAACAGTTCATCTCAAACGCGTGTTGCTTTATCCTGTGAACTGTTGAGACATCCATACCTCTTTCTGAGACTCCAGCTGAGCCAGAGTGCTGGAAGAATAGCGGTGACACTGTTCTGCTGCACAAACACTGTTGAGCTGCGGTCTCTGCTTCTTTTTAAGATAAGGATAAGGTATGTTCATTTCCACCTACAGTGGCATCTTGATGTCATACCAGTGCAAAAACTCATCAAAAGGGAGATGTTTTGTTAGGCTTCTCACCTTAGTTATCTAATTTTTCCCACCTGCTATCTGAAACTTTAACATTTAACCTCCTGAATTCAGAGGTATCCACCAGTGGCTTTATATTGTTTTATTTTAAAGCCGAAAGTTCCAGAGATGTCAAGTATAGTAAGGTGCATTCTGAAGAAATCTTTTTGAAATGATATCCAATACTTTAAGAACAGAAATAAATTGAAACACAATTTAAAAATATTGAATAGCTCAAGAAAAAAATCAGGGGTTACTTTAATGTACTTAGGATTTTTAAGCAAACATCTCATGATATATTTGAATGCTTTTCTGTGTTCTTTTCTATATTATTAATAGTTTACTGATGTAAGAAAGCCTAATGAAGCTATCTAAAACCCTTTTAATATCCCTGAAATGTTTCTTTAAGGTGTACTCCATTGTTAAATTATTTAACAGTGCTTTAGGACTTTTAAGATTTCAAATCAGAACTTCGAATTTCAAGAAGAGATAAAACCATTCATTCAGTGAAGTACAACATAAATACAATTCATAGAGTTACAGCAATACTTGTAAATCCATACTACGACACGCATCCACATTACACCGAGACACACTGGACACAGTTTCCGCTGCAAATTCATCTGAACTCCTACAAAGTATCTGTCAATATTCTACACAGCTCTCTGGTTGTCCCTTTAATTGAGAATGGCTGTGGAAACCTTTACTCTGATAACCCGTCTTGTTAAATTCATGACAGCAGCCAATTTAAATCAGTGCTAAATACAATTGGCAGTCCAATACATACCCTGGGCTTCTACCACAAATTCAAAAGTTGTTCATTGTAAAATTTATTGTCATGAAGTGAGTACTGTGCATGGCTGTGCCAATCTAATTGAAATGCTGATTTCAAAACAGTTAAATACTATTTTAAATTCTGAGGGCAGCAGCCTTTGGAGATGAGAATATGATAATCTATGAAAATCTACTTTTGCCCCTGCAACCTTTGAGGTGCTTAGAGTATGATTAGTACAAGTTGATGATGAGGGGCGAAGGGTGAAGGTACTAACTTTTGTCTTATTGGGGGGGATCATAGCAGTAAGCAGAGGCACAGAAGAAATATTTGACACGAGTTTTGGAAAGGAGTGTGATGTTCTGCTCTCAGCCACTAGGTGGAAGTAGAGGACCCAAATGTGTTAGAAAAGAGAGAAAACTTGGGCTTTAGATTTTTTGCATGACAGAAGTTTGAAGCTTATTTGTTATGTGATTCGTTGAAAACTACTCCATCCATATATGTGTGTGTAAGCAAAAAAAGCACCTCTCAGCTGTTTGGGTATATTAAACTATACTTCTTCATGACCCCGCTTCAACACGCACACACGCACACACGCACGTCCAAACACACACAAATGTTCTCTTTCCCACTGCTCCTACATAATGGCTTCACACATCAGGCCTTGCAGTAATGAAGTGTGAAGCTTCTGTGACGCCACAGGGAAGTGACTGTGTGGAACTTTACTTCAATTTCAGTGCACCACCTTCCTTCCCCCTCAGTCCACATTCAGCTTCATAGTATTTGGTGTTTCATGTTTAAGAATCATAGCAGATACGGTGATATGGCACATCATCATTAGTTCCTACTTAAATTTATGATCGTGATTAGTTTAGTTCATGATTTTGACCTAATAGAATGCTTGACATAGTATAAAAATAAATGAATAAAAAGAATAAATGATAAATAAAAGCACTGATACTCATTTTAAACATATATCACGTATGTAAGATAAGATAACTGCTGTTGATGGATGTTGTTGTCCCACAATGCAATGCACTGTTAAAATGAAGAATAAACCCAAAGCTGTGGAGAGGTGAGATAATTAGTACAAAAACAAATACATAGAGCAAGAATTCTTCGCTGATCAAGTTTCACATTTGAACCATGTCACTTTTCCCAAAAGCTCCCACAGACTGTATGATTTCAAAAAGCTCCCACTTTGTATCACGCTGAATTAGATGGGCATCTATGTCAGACTGTATTAAAGCAGGTTTAAGCCACGTCAGATTGTTTGATGAGCACTCAGTAAATTATGCTAAAACAAGCAAGAAATAACTATGTAGGGAGACAGTTAAAAGTCTACCACACACCCACAAACAAACACAGACACATCTCTAGTACACAATAAACAGAGTTGTCATAATTAATCCAAATTTAAAAGTCAACCACATCCTCGTGAATTTCCCTTCTGCATTCCTCTCGCCTGGTTTATAGACGTGTCTCGTGAGAGAGGTTTTGGTCTTAAATTCCTGACACTTTTGTTACTCCCCTAAATTGGCCTTCCAAGGAGTGTGTGTTGTTTAATCATGACCAGAATTCTTTTATTGGTTAAGTATGTTTCATACAAGGAATGTGCCCTGGTGGATAGTCCTTCTTAGAAAACACAACAATGAAGATAGCAAGAGTGAGACAACAAAAGCAAAAGTACAAAACACATAAATACACACTTACACAATGTAAACCTGTGGGGAAAGGTCAAAACAGGAGTCACTATGGACATATGGACATGGCACTGAGTGGGAGTGTTGCAGTATTGTTACATACATATATGTATGACATATACATACAGACGTATGTAATTCTCTCTCTCTCTCTCTCTGTCCGTATATACAGCATATACAGTACTGTGCAAAAGTCTTCGTCCACCCCTATCAAACCTGGTGTGATGGGCCTTTTTTCCCAGCAGTCATTCTGACAGTAAATAGCGATGAAACTAGGACAAACACAGATGTTAGCAATGACATGAATTAGGGTTCCATTCCATTTAGGCTGAGGAGAGCCTGGTTCCTGCTATTGATCCGGTGTAAAGGGAGGTCACACTAAATACTCACTTTAACCTATAAAAGCTGTTCTTTTCTGATTTTCTTACTGCTTTTTAATACTGCATAGATATTTCCTGTATTATTTGGTTGTATTCTAATAAAGAGATAGATAGCATTGCTAAAACAACAAATCTAATGGTGGCCCAAGACATTTACACAGTACTGTATATGGAGAGAGAGAGAGAGAGAGAGAGAGAGAGAGAGAGAATACAAACAGTGTTTTGGTGACATTTGTCTCCACTATATTGTTGATAGTATTGGGCACGGTCAGTGTTAGAGTGATGTAGAAGTGCAAAGCAGGCTGCCATTATAACAGAAAGGCATAGTCATATTTCAGGATGAGGGGCCCAGGGTCGATGCATAATGCCATCGCCTCTCTTAGTACTGCGTAGCTTTAGGACGCCTGTCCTATTTATATTGAGGGGCTGTGGATTGATGCGAAATGACGAGGGCCGCAAGGCTGCTGAGTGGGTGGGCCTCCACATGCTCCGCTCCACAGGCAACCCTGTCCTCGCACGCACACACACCCACTGCTTCGCCTTGTCACCAGGCTTAGAAAGGCCCTACAGTCTCGAAGTGCAATGTCCTCTCTCTGTCAGCATATCCTCTATCCCAACATTAATGTGACAGAATACAACCAGAGCCTGGAACAGCCATGTGTAACCAGTTTGCTTTCTCATCACATGGCAGCCAACAACTGCTGACACTTCTCTCGCTCAAACGGTTTATTATATTAAAAAAAAAAAGTCTGTTCAATCAGCTTTTGTTGATTTGGCAGTTCTGACACAACACATATACAACGGCCCAATTAACTCAACTGCAGTGTAAATGAAATTAGAGGAATGTATTACAACGGTTAGTCAATTGAAACGCGTTTTACGAGTTCGCTCCCTGCGACAATGCCATTAAATGCCCTTACTAATCCTCATAATTGCAGGGTGTAAATGAGTCAGTGATTAAGTCTATGAGACAGGACGGGTGGGTGGATAAATGTGAAGGAAAGAGCAGCCAACGCCATTTGATGAAATATCTTACGTTTGACTTGTTTAATGGTCTGTACACTCTTGCTTGGATTTCATCTTCGGTTTCTACGCGGCAGTGATAATGCCACACTCTCTGGTGTGTCCAGACGCTTTGTGTTTCTTTAGTGGAGAAAAATTTACTTGAGCTGATAGTCGAGGGAATAATCTGGTCATGTAATGAGGGTTCTTATTAGCAGTTATGCATCTATCAGGCTGAATGTTGCGGTGGTGGACTTCCCACATCTTCTTCTCAAGGGACGTGGCTCCGTCACATCTCTTATCTAGCTTTTTAGTCTGAATTGTGGGCAATTAAAATCTCACCATGGAAGTGTGGAAAACGGTAATGAATATGGAACATGAACTCAGAGAAGTCCACGGAGACCGCCGGGTGAGTTCTGAGGGGTCCTTTCTGCACATCATCAGGAAGCACAAAGACCATTTGACAGCATTTTTCCCTCCGTCCCTTACTTATGGGCTGTGCGAGTGCTCGTAAAGCGCTCCGAGGTTTTAAATATGCGAAGTCCATTCTTTTCAGGTTAGTGAACTTGCGTGACCTTTGGCTTCGAGGAGAAACTTTTTGTCACAGGTTTGGCGTCCTGCCTGGCTGACCGTGCCAGCTCTTTGCTGCTTGTGAATGAAACAGAGGAGTGATGGGAAGAGGTCTGAGTGGACGCGTTCAGACAGCCAAGTGGAAGAGGGCAAATATTTAGCTATGCCACTTGGGGAGGAGATCCAAGCCTCCTCCCTACGGTAAGACATGCCTGTGAGCCACAAAATCAGGCCATGTCCCTGCTCTGCTCCCTATGCCGCTGCACACTCTGTATTCAGGGTCACGGATCTCATTTCTTGGATAATATTTCAAGCTGGCCACAGATGAGAAATTAATGTGAAGATCTAGCTCGGTATTGGGCATAAAGCATGGATTTGACGGGTGTCTCAGAAAGACAGTGTAAAAAATAAATGGACGCTGTAGATATAGCTGCGCTTACGCTTGTTTTAATGGTAAATGAATGCACGAAATGCTGACAGAGTTGGGTTCTGGAATGCAGGAATCACCACCGCGGTCATCACTTGTTATCCAACGTGACACAAGTCACCTCACCTCAAAATGAATGGCAGTTGTGTTGTGGATGGCTCTTTTTTTGTCTTATATAAACACTGACATAGTGATATTGGATGGCTCCTGAGCTGTTCACACGCTAGGAAATGTGCCGATCCAAACAAATTTGCAGATTTTCTCTCCTCCCATGCTTCATTTGAAGTCCATATTCTCATGAATTGTTGTCTGATGACTGCCTAACGGCGCTACACGTCCTCCCATCACTGTTTGCAGAATGGTGACACAGAGTAAAGGCAGCTAAAGGTCGTAGGTGTCCAGTGAGGCCTATTCTCTGACGGACCTGCTAAACCTTGGTCGCCGGTTTGTGCTGCAGACTGGCGCTGGTGTCGCGTCTGCTGATGGGCTGTGTCAACCCCACTCGACCGGTAGCCGTCACTCACCCACACATCAGCCTGCGCAGTGCCGTCTCACGCCACCTGTCTTCTCCGAGTGTCTTTTTGATGATCGGCAGAGCCAAAATAAGGTGTTTTTTCCTCTAATGTCGGGAAACATATCTCTCAGTCCGTGATAAGTTTGATTATTGATTGATTGGTATTAAGCCCATCACAGCTCCTCATGTGTGAGGATTATTTGAATGACATTCTATGTCCGTTTCTGTTTTTTTTTTTGAGATAATGCAGACAATGAGGTATTTCAACTGTTATGATAACTCATCTCCTTTTTGATAAATGAATATTAGTCCCAAATTTGAAATTTTTACATTCAGTCAAACTTGCACAGTTTGGAAGAGCTTGCAATATCAGCCTCAAAAACTTTGCCTCCTAAATAGAAAACATTTTATATGCACTTCTTTTTGATGAAACAGTCAAGCTATGAAGCATTATTACAAAGCCAGGTGAAATAAAATGAAACATCAGCCCTGGCAATCATGTATCCTGGCAAATATTTGAACTCTTAAGGGACTTAGCTGAAACAGGCCTTACTCCGGCTGTGCAACGCTCCAATAGGCTCCGGCAAACCAATATCAAAATTGCAGCAAACCGTGTCGGCTTCAGACCTAAACTGGCAACCCTGATCCGACGTGTAAAATCCACTATTTTCCTTTTATTTATGGGACATTTTTGGAGCGATAAACGATCTGGGAGTAATCACTTCCTGACAGGCCCAAAAAAAAAAAAAAAAAATCCAGGAACACTCACCTCACCGGCACAAATAAAACTTTCCGTGTCTGAAGATGCCCGTGTGAATGTTTGTGGATCCCGGCCTGTGCACAGTGTGTTAAACTACACTTGCGTTATTTTATGTACAGCCTCTTCCTGCTCTCCCATCTGTCTATGGTTTTGCTGTTACAGTGTGTGTCATCAGTCTAGAACAGCAAATTAGAGCTTATTAGTACCAATACCATCCGTGACAACATTTATCAAGGAAAACATCTCCTACTCGCCCTAATTGTCCCCCCCAGGGCTCGCTGTTATGTGGAGCGATATCGATGGCCCAACAGTCATTAGGACATCACACTCGAGCTAGCTGACGAGCAGAGAATTCAGGGAACATGTCCACCCCGATTGGTTAATTTGATGCAAACAGAATGACACTAAGTCTGGAGCCGGTGCAGTATTTACAGTCTGGGTGAGGTAATTCAGACGCCACCGTTAGTTTGCGTCTGCTGATAGAGCGTCGTCCAGGGGGTCTGTGGCTCGAGCGCGGCGAGCCCGGGCACGAAGAGCTGCCGGGGGGACGGGGCTTACAGAGGTGGAAAGGGCAGTGAAGACTGTGTCAAAAAGCAGAGATTAGCTGATATTCAAGTACATCTCTCTTCGTCTCCCCTGGCCTGTGAGTGAGTGACAAATGCCGTAGGTCAGCCAGGCTGTCTTAAGCTTTTTGTCTCCTCGACAATCACGTCAAGTCCGATACGGATGTGCCGCCTGTCCGTCACCTTTAGTCACTGATACATTTGTGTGGCCTTGTGCACCTTCACATAATGCCTATGAGAGGTTTGTGCATGTGTGTTTCTGTCGTCAGATTGCGATCTTCCAGGCAGGTGGAATTGTTCCTCCCGCTGCCCCCCATTCTCAGCCATACCTCCCCCTGCCGTCTTTTACTTCAGCCTGTCAGCGTCCTCGGGGAATGACAGATAGAAATCAGCCGGGCTCTCAGCAGCTCAGCACCCGTTCAATGTCTGCTTCCAAATACTGTGATCTTTTAAAAGGGCTCTGCTTCCAAACACGGAGACCCTCCGTCCTCACCCTTCCTCCCACATCTCACTCTGTACTGTCGCACACCAGAAGCATTTTGCCTCAAGTGTCTTGATGTCTTATATTCTATATCCTCGCTAACTTATTTCCCTTCATTTTTCATCGCTGTTATTAAAATCCATCTTGTTTTTTCAATTGTTCCGATGATCAAACTTTTCTTTCCTGCCAGTTCACGGCTCAGATGTACGTCTGTCTGAGAAGTGGGCGAGGCTGGAAAAGCTGCTGCCTCTCGGCTGTAAGGCCAGACGTTTACTGGTAGATAATAATCAGCGCTTTTCACACAAACACCGTAAAAACAAGCGAGAGAAGGATTTATTCTCATCCTTTCCTTGTCTGTCAGGCCACCCCAGAAGACATGGGAATTATTTAGGCAGCAGCACTAATGTTGAGATGGTTGTTGCTTCCTAAACTGATTTCCTTAATCCCCCACTTGTTCCATACCTTGTAAACATGGGAGCTTGATTTTGTAATCTGGGAGGTCCCATTGATGCACACGCACACTCGTGCACACGCAGACAACTTGTCCCTTTAACAGCCTCCTCGTCAGCCTCTGCCCTAATTAGTCAGAATTAAGACAAATGCCTGGGCCTCCCACGATCAATTGGTATCGAGCAGACCTTCGCTCGCCCCTGCCTCGGGGCCCCTGTTGGCCGGCAGATCATTTATATCAATCGCTTTTGTTTTTCTTTCCCTCTGCCTTTTCCATTCTTCCATGGGCCGAGTGCAGGATGCTCTCTGCCGGTCGAATGGGCGGAGGACAAATGACAATGCTTTGTGATGTTACACAAATACGCTGGGAGACATTTGCGTGTCACGTGATTATGTGGCCGTCCGTGTGAGTCAGAAAGTGGGCTGTACGACTGAGGAATTGAATGTATTGATACAGCTAACAAGCTCACCCTTTAGAAGCCGACGTTTCTCCCTCTCTCTCTCTCTCTCTCTCTCTCTCTCTCTCTCTGCTTTGCCCTTTGTTCTTCTGGTAGCTCTTCTCTGAAATATGTCCCTCTTCTCTCTCTCCTCTTCATTATTTGCTGTTCTGGACGGGACGAGGCTATGCTGTATACGTTCCATGCCTTTATTGATTTCGCCCGTATGGACCAACTTATATTACGGCACACACGCGATGGGCATCCATCTCTCTCCTCCTTGTGTTTCCCTGTTTTGGTTTCTCCACCCCCGTCTTTCTATCCACATTGTTCTCAGCGCTTTGTGAGACCTTAAGGAAGATTTTGTAAAAATAGAGAGAGAAGAAGACTAGAGAAACACACGAGGGAAGGACATTTGAAATATTAGCTGTTGTCCCACGGAGGATTCAGCTATCTTTGCTTTGGGCTGTTGCTCAAAATTCCCCCTCCATTATTCTTACTTTAAACTGGGTTTCCAAGCCTTAGTTGCTTTGCTTTGTGTCCCTATGTAATCTGTTTTTCTTTTTAATTTCTTATACCCAAGGTCTACTCCTGCAAACACTGGACACAATGCATATGTGAATCCTGCATATTAGTGGGTCTAGTCAGTTAAGAGTACCTTAAGGGTATTCATTTATAGGACAAATTAAAGAGCGAGAGAGAGAGAGAGAGGGAGGGGGTACAAAAGTACTGTTTTATTAGTTCCTTTCTCCAAGGTTAATGGTACAATAGTGAAGTGCTACTTGCAAATGACATAGATCCAGTATGTCCTCTATGTGTACGTCTCTACGGGTCACCAAGTGTGTACTTTGATGTACTATGCTAGTCAGTGAGGGTGTTCAATGCTTGCCACTGTGTCCCTGGAGATGAGCTCTGGTCAGTTTTCTCTTCATTGTATGCTTGTGTACAGGCTTATTTGCGGCGGTACTGTAAGAGATGTAGTAGTAGAAGTGTGTGTGTGTGTGTGTGTGTGTGTGTGTGTGTGTGTGTGTCGTGCCAAGCTTGGATGGTGCTGGTGCATGACAGCACTTAGGAGGTGGCAAGAGGATCTGTGGTGATCCTGCTCCTACTGTGTGCACCAGATTGTAGTGGTATACCTTTGGTGTGAGTCATTTGGAATAACACAACCCCCAGGCTGCAGTTTAAGCTCAGTGTGACAGAGCCAGATGAGCAACAATGTGTGTGTGTTTGTGTGTATATACCCATACTCTGCACTATCTTGGTCCAAGGCATGCATCCCGTGAGTGAATCTGTTTTATGTGAATGCTTTAGAACTCTTATCAACCTGATTCATATGTAAGGGCAGGCAGCAGTGGAGCCATCTTCACGAATACTCCAATTGTATTTTAAATCTAAGTGAAAAACTCAAGATACCAAACATAATAATAAACAAATATTATATACATATTAACTGTGTATATAGGAATGGATTTGGGAATTTTGTTTTAAAAATGCAACTTCTCAAGGTGTTATGATGTTTTATGACATTGATATATTAAATTATGAATGGGTCACTGAACAAAAAAAAGCCATACAAAATGTATCCTAATATTTTTTTTAAACACTGCAAATTGTCTCAGGTGCGCTCAAATCCAATTTATTTATTTTAGCAGTGTTTAACCCCACAAACACTGGTAAAAAAAAATGGTAATTCAGTTCAAGGTTATTTAACAGACTGGATACATTTAAGGGATCTTTTCACATTAGTAGCACATTAATAGGAGCTTGTACCACATATTAAAGTCATAAAAAGAAACTCATAATTTATAGAGAAGTTACAACTTCCAAATTCCAGGAAGCCCTTCATTTTTAAGCGATGGATGTTTTGATTCCCCTTAAATTTCTCTTTGTTCTTGATGTGTTGGTCATTATTTCATACAGATTTCTACAGTATGCATTCCGATACCTTATTATCTTTTGACATTGTGCAGTAGAATTTTGTATAAAATTACTGTGTTTATGAAAATGGGAGAGTGTATTATCAGAGTGTAAGAGGTAACCTGTATTACCTGTAGATATTTACTTCTTGAGCAGTTTCCATCCATATGCACAAGTGCAACTCTGTATTTCTGCTTTTGCTAAGGGTCATAAGGTATAAAAAAAAGAGAGGAAGGGAGGGATGTGGGGACTTGCCCAGTATCATTATGGATTAATAGTGGGAACGATTGAGCTGTTAATCCTCCTCTCCCAGCGTACACTGTGGAATATAGAATATGATGGTGCCAAAGTGCCATGTAAATATTAACCAGTTCGCCCTTTTAGAATTTTTCCTATTCACCTGTATTTTCTGCCTATTATTGGGTCTATAATGAGTCACAGAGGGGATTATTGCTCTATTTGTGTGTTTGTGTGTGTGCTTGATTGGGTGGGATGGTAGGCAGCCGTTTCTGTATTTCTGCCTAATTTGCTATTGTGAATACTATTGAGTTAAGTGGCCTAAGTTTGTTTTGCTCCCTAACTCCCTGCTGTGGTAGCAGAGAGAGAGAGAGAGAGAGAGAGAGAGAGAGAGAGAGAGAGAGGGGTAGAGAGAGATTTAAGAAACAAAGACTGCGGCATCATTTTTAAGTGAGGAAAAGCACACCAGTGATGCTGATGAAGAAGGATGTGCTGAAGGGAGACTAATGCCTGTGCCCCAAAGTGCTGAACCACTCCATACTATGGTCCCTGTGAGGCTCCCTGCAGTGGAGACTGAACCGTGGCTAGTGTGAACTTCTGCCAAGCCAACTGGCTGTTTGACTCTTTGAGGAGTTGCAGATGGCAGCGTGGCATTGCTCACGTTACTAAAGGGGAGGGTCGATATGTTCTCAGAGAAAGACAGATATACAGTAATAAGATAGGAATACAAAGTGTAAGGGTGAGCGTACAGACACACACTGATCCACGTCTGTTCACAGCAAACTAACTGATTGTTGAGGGATTAGCTGTTGGGGGAAGATTTAAGATGATCTATTGCTTAAATGATTTGTAATTCTCAGAACAATACAGGCTGCATTCCCCTTTTTCAAAGTATGTATATGTGGTAGGACTTGGGGTGGAGCTAAGATTTCTGTGCATACCACTTAAAAAAAAAGACTTTCTTTAGAGATAGCCATATTCTGTAAATGTATATATGTATAAATCTACAGGCTGCTTAATGAAGGTATTAGATCATTTTATTACACCAATTCAGTATTTGCAGCTTCCATATCCCCCACCATCGGTCATAATATAATATGCTAAATTACTGGCCTGGAGCATTGAAATGAAATATTAACTGGGGACTAATGGATAATTTGGTCTTTGTATTCTTGGCAAGTTGCTCTTCAGGCTAATCACTGTGTTTTTCCTTAATATTTGGGAAACGTGGTCAGAGTCCGGACGTTACAGTCAAATTTTCCAGCTGAGCCTGTCAGCAATGCAGGTGTGGGATTGTGCATAGCATTTGGGAGAATCCTCCTACCTGAAGCTGCTCAGCAACTGGAAGTGCATCCTATCCAGAGGATCAAAGGAAACGGAAGACATGCCTGTTCTCCTTGGCTCATTGTGTATACACAAGACCATGTTGTTTTGAGATCCACATGGCAGATCCTTGTTATCCCAGATCCTGAATAATCAGTTGTTCTTGGGGCTCCCAGTGGCAGCCTGGGAGCCAGACAGACGTACCCAGGAAGCCTTGTGGGCCTGGACTGGAGGGTAGTGGGAGCTGTTTGAGCGTTGTGTCTGTCTATCAGGAGATTTGTGTGGAAGCTTGGGGCACAGAGTTGAGACAGTGTCAGGGCAATACCCTTGACGGTGATGTGATTGAGTAGACAGCTGCGACCCGCTTCTTTCTTTACCCACAGCTCTTTTCCCCCTCCGTCTCAGCCAGCTTCCTCACACAACACCCCCACCAAAGAGAGCGATCACTTAAAACACCACTGGTTATTATACATAAGCACATCTTAGTAATTTATGCATGATTGCCCTGCAATCTGAGGTAATTCATCATTCTCTTTCCTATCGTTCTTCTTTTAATCTGTTGGTGTCTTGTTCCTCCGGACTTTAATCTATAGGGCTATTAAGAATGCCGGTGTAATAATGGCTCAGCGCAGGTGACAGTGTGACATTGGCGCCGTCATTGCAATAGATTTGGGAGGCAGGAGGACTGCGGGGAGAAAAAGAGGGCCGATTTTGGTTTTTATTGCTAAGAAGCTGTTAAACCATCCGTTGTTTCGTGAGTGCGAGGCCTCTTCTCCTGTCAGGCAGATGGGGAGGGCTTTGTCTGTGCGAAGTGAAAGCATGGTGTGGTGGCAGGATTTTTTTGATGCTTGATGCAATAAAGCCATGTGCCTGTGTGCGCAAACTGTCAAAGTTCCCTTGGGAAAAATCAGTGTGTATCACTGCACTTGCTAAAAGTTAAATGCAAGTGTGTGCGTGTGTGTGTGTGTGTCTGTGTGTATGCATGTCTGCATGTGGTTGATTATTCTGATTATTCTGTATTATTCTCCACTAGTTAATTACCAATGTCAAACAAAATCAACTGGAGCAGGTAATTAATTTGGACGGTTTGTTTATTCTTTTGCTAATCTGTAACAAGCAATATGTCACCAAAACTTGGCTAAATTGTGCTTCTCTATATTAATTCGTGGCCATAATAGCTTTGACTCGACCAACGGGATGCATTATTACTGATTTACTGCCAGTCAAGTGATTTGTGGTGAACAACAACTTCACTATTGTGTAGTTTTATGTTAGGATCCAGCCCCCTGGGACGCTGACCTGGATAAGGGGGTATAGTGGATGGATGGATGGACTTTCACACAAAAGTGATTGATACATAGAGGGGAAGGATCCATGTCATTGTTGTTTTGTCACCCTCCATTTGTACATTCAAGCCTTTGTATGCGTATGCCAGCCAACACTGTGAAACATCCAATCTTGAGACAGAGGTGGTAACAGCGAGTATCTCGAACCATCCTGCTGCAGAGTTACCCATTTGTGACTGGAAGACACGCCTAATGGATGTCGACCTTACTCCATGTTCTCGATCGTTTCCATTCAGCATCTATCAAGCCAGGGATGCATCTTGATTTACCCCCTGTCCCCATTATATTTCCTGCATCAGCGGAGCAATGGAGTGCACCTTTGGCCATCGCAGGCTGTTGTAATCCGCCAGGACTCTATGGTGGCTGAATTAAGACCTGAACAGCATGAGAAACAGTGAGGCGGCATGAGACACTGAATTTGATCCTGCTCATCATAGAGGCAAACGGCCTGAGGATAGCAACTCTGGCTTATCATTATAGGGCAGCTTCTATTGTAAATCCACGCTTCTGAGCCACATTAGAGCCTTTTCAGGTACTGCACAACATCAGTGTAATTACCAACAATTATAAAACAACCAATACGCTACATAGGAGTCATTAAGCACTACGTAATTCGTCTTCTCTTAATCAGTAGTTTCTTGCTCTCTAGGTTTCCATGTATCTTCAAAACTAGTGAAAATCACTCCTTGTCCCTATGTACCCGTGTAGACAGCCTTTTGGCAGTTCAGGACCTATTTATTTGTCTTTTTCTCTCCCAACTCGTGCTGCTGCTGAGTCATAGAAATGTATTTATTTCAATGAAAAATGACATTATAAATATTTATTACTTCTACATAACTCGCGGCCGAATGTAGCGTTGTACTCATGCTAGTGTAATGAACGTCTATATGAATACTTGAATGGTCTGGACCAGACAACACTATAAGAATTAGGGAAAATAATCAAATCATAAATGCTCCCTCAAATGAAAATTTGCCACGGGCTGGTGGAATCAAACTATTATACAGTGGATCAGAATGGAAATCTTTATAATTTAGTGTCTACAAAAACTCAACCTAAGCTTCGCGTCAATAGGGCTTTTGTGTTGGATTACATTACACCGAACAGATGCACCTAATGAACTGCTATCTTAGTGCGTTTGTTGAATTATAACACAGTTATATTTGTCTCTTGTTAGAATTTAGCTGTGGGGTGGGAGCCCTGTATGCTGACACAGATGGTTTGGGCTGTTTAAAAACACCCAGATGGTGTTCCGAGATATGAGTCACATTTCAGTCGATATGTTACTGTACAGATCCACATTGTCTCTCTACCCTGCTGAGACAGTGGAGAAAGCCTCACCGCGTCAAATGGAACAGGTGACACTCTTCTACAAGACTATTTTTTTTTCGTCATGCTTATTATTTTTTATCCTTGAACTAAAATTGCTTTCCTGTGTCCTTTCTCTTAATATGGAACCACTTAAAGAAGGCTGTCCTATGAGCCTGCAAAAACAATCACAGCCAATGACTTCATCTGTCCGAAAGACATCCTGTTGATTTGTGCCTTGTTTAATTGTCCTTGTGCACGTGTGTGTCCCCTACCGCTTGTTGTTAGAGTGTGCGGCCACGTTGGTGTGTTTTTTGGATTGCATCTCCTAACATTTCATTGACACTCACAGCAGCAGTCACAGCATTGATTTCCCATCGGTTGATGTTGGTTGAGTTTACAGAAGGTGGAGCTGAGGTAAAATATCTGTTTTCTTACTCTTGTCTGCATGTAGCAGTCACACCATTCTTTATGTCAAAATATTAAGCAGGAGATCTTTGCAGACATTGACTACAGTTACTAATGTCTACGTAGAATTGCTAGAGATATAATGAAAGAGAAACTATTTTTACACCTGGACGCATGTGGTTTAGTCCAAATGATGCAGGCTTGGTGTGTCTAACCCTTTCGTGTGATTTGTTTGGGCTGGTCGGAACATAACAATTTCCTTGAGCTTAACTGCACACAGAGAGTTGCGGAAATGATCTTGGGCGGGTCACAAATGCACTCTTGAGCAGTTTGCTTGTGGTGGGAGCATGATCCAAACTAATCTGAACCAACTACAAAGCCTGATCTATATATTGATCTGTAAAGCAGCCTGGTCAGCAAATCAAACAGATGGTGGGAAAGAACTGTAGTGCATAAACCTTACCTGACGTAAAGGTTCAAAACGCTGAAGGATGCATGTTGTGTGTGCTCAATACATGCTCCATTCTCCTATTCAGCTCATCCTTCTTGGCATACAGTCGATAAGTAAGCGTTTTTCCTGATATTGTCTTAAAACATTGGTATATGGCCCACAATGACAAGACATATGAGCCAGTTCAGCTTTTGTTCCATGTGATGCTATCTGACTGTTGTGAATTTCTATCCTGATTTCTACAATGATAAGCAGGGACATTAATATTTTGCCAGCAATACATTGAGTTATACAAATGGAAGGAGTGTATTAGTATAAATCTGTAAAACTGTTTCATCATCTGTGCAGATTGATTGATAGAATTTGGTTACAATTATTATATTTGTCGGACCTAAAAGCAGAGACTAAGTGGCAGAGTTGTAGTGGAAACAGCAGGCTTGACGGATGTTGAGAAACAGAACAAAGTCCATACGCAAGACAGCAATCCAAAAAAGGAAAACGCCATACAAGGACAAGGCCGAAGCAAAATCCGCTATACACTCTTCAAAATACAATCTTCAAAATACTTGGCAATACTGACAAATATTGGATGGTCAGACTCGAGCCTTTATTTGGACCCAGTGGGTAGCAGTGCTGCTCTTGCTATGTTTTTATTATTTGGTAATGTTGCTTCTGTTGTTGCCCTCAGAGCATGGCTGCTCCTCAGAGGCCACCGTTGTGTACTCCATCATCTTGTCCCATGGACTACCAAGCCTGCCGGACATGCACGCCTGTTACCCGGTCCCATGACGAGTCAGCGTGACATTTTCTTTCATCTGTGGCTTACTGTCTCTTCTTCCACAGTCTTTCATCAAACTTTCTCTTTCTCTGTCTCTCTTCCCATGCAGCTCTCTGTCATCGCTTGGCCTTCGTTTTGATTTAGGCTGTGTGAAAGACAGGATAGTGGGTGAGGTTAAGGGGCTACTGAGAGAAAGCTTGAATTTTTTATTCGTGGCTTTTCCTCCTTCGCAGCAGGCTGCGGTTTAGTTGAACTCTGAGCTGCTAGTGTGTCTGTTCGTTGTCTTGGTTCTAAGTGTTTGTGACAAACTGGTAAATTCAGACGATCCCTTGCCACCTGTGAGATCCCACATTTGTAACAGTCATTTGATACCTGATACCCCCCTCAGACTGACCTGGTAGAGAAGGCCTAGCAGAAATCTGTGCTTAGGGCTTAGATAGAAGACAGATAGTGCAGAGGTGGGAAATGGGACATGGTGTAATCAGAGAGATGGAGGGATGATGTCAATCATGGTGTCTTGTGGCCTGGTGGAGGAAGGAAAGCTGAATATCTTGAGAATTGAGGGATCTTAAGAGTCAGAACAGGAGCCACCCAGTTTCTTCTATGTCTCCCAGAAGAATCAATCTCTCCTGGCTGTAAATGCATTCACTCTCCTCATGGCATTCATCTTCCAGTCTTATCCTCCCAACCATCCACTTTGACCCCTTTCTCTCTTAAATCACAGGCAGAGTTCTGACTACAAAGTGGCAGACAATATATTGCAAAAATCAGACATTTCTCCCAGTGTGGGACTCATCTACTTTTTAGCACTTTCAGGGCAGTTTGAGTTCGAATTAATTTCTTAAAACGATGAGCTATAAGAATTTTCATAAAAACACGTTTGGATAGACCTTGCCTATACACGAATTCCCAACAAAACAGCACTGTCTCTGAAAAGACCCACAAAAGAGCTAAATGGACGAACGGAGAAGAGAAAAGGCGCTGCAGTCCTGGAAATAGGCGGACATTGTTCAAACCGCAGTGCAATGAGACAGTGACAAAGTTAAAATGAGGACGTTCCAGATTACAGCTTCATCAGCCTCTCCTCTGTGTTGGATGGATGCGCAGAAGACGCTCCCTATAATGGATGGTGGAGTCTTTTGTCGTTACTTGTTTGTCTCAGGAAGACACTACCAAAAAAAAATTAGAGTTTACTTCGTTTAGAAACGTCTCAGGGGTCTCCCTGACGATGCTTCTTGCCACTACTAACTCTCCATCATTGATGTATCGCTCAACTTCCAGCCCCATATCCGTTTGTTTGCAAATTTCACTGCCCACTTGACTTCTTTGGGCTTTTGACCTTCATTCAGTGTGTTAATTTTGTTTCTTGCCTCAGTTTGATACTTTTTAATTACTACAGATGGCCTCTTAGAGAATTCACATAATCTTTTCCTTTGTTCATTTCAAGATTACACTTTGATTTGTGGATGAGATGGATAGGCATTGGGTGCCAACCAGCCTGGGTTTCACTTCCTGGATGACTGTTTGTAGTAATTAATCACCAAAATGCTACTCACGAGATTATTAATAACTTAATAATAGATAGTTAATTCTAACATCGGAGACAGGATATTATGCTGATTTCTTCTGTATTTCATCAAGCCATTTATCTGACTGGGAGATATTGACTCTCTTGATCATATTTCATCAGGATTTCTGTTTTTTCTGCTCTTAAAATGACACCTAGTGCTTACAGTATTCGCGACACAGATAGATCTTGATTTTTTTTTTTAGGTGTATATATCATTTCTTTGGCTTGCTCTTTGCTCTCATCACACAAATTTCATTTCAGTCAGCAGTTTAATTTCCACCACCCATTTCTTCTCATTTTTTATTTTTCTCGATCTTCCCCTCGCTCGGTCTTTCGTTTTTCACACATCAGAAGAGCTTGATGGTTTGACAGGACAGGCCCTAGAAATTTGATGCCTCCCCCCAGACCCTCCAGAGCCTCTCCTTCCTCATTGAACTGTTATCTGCCCCATTTCTGGGCTTTTCCATGGCAACCACGAGCTGGCAAGTGTGTGAGTGAAAAGAGTGAGGTCTCCGGTGGAAACTGCATTTTGTCTAAGACAGCTGTCTGCTAAAAAGACAAAGGAAAGGAAGGCAGGAAGGGAAAGTTTGAGAAAGTTGTTTACCTCTTTCGGTATGCAAACAACAGAACCTGCTGCATTTGACTGCACACAGATATGCAGCTGGGTTCAGTGATGCCCTTTTGCCAGCTACAGTCCTTATGTCAAAGTTCATTATCCTGCTTATAACACGTTAGCATATCTCTGCACTCTCATTACACTGCTGTGTTGACAACAACAATAGCGTTGTTTCCTTGATGCAACCTGTTTACGTCAAACACACAGACTCTGCAGAGTGACAGGCCTCAGAGTTCTATGCAAGGGACCCCTCAGTGGAAGTATCTCATGTTTCACTCCATTTTAAGCTTAATGTCAGTTGTAAGCACTTACCAAAACATATGGGTCCCTCTACTCAACATGTATGAAATAGAGCTCCGTCCCCTGGAAAGCCAACATGTACACTTGCTTTTTCTTACAGCCGAACCTCTCCAGGTTCTCCACTTGAATGTTGAGCGACTTTAAAGTTGGGTTACGTCTGTGTCTTCGGTCGGATTGCACCGGAATCCCAACGGTTTTAAACACTCACAATCTGCCACTCAAAATGAGACATTTTCGTTTGGAGCGTTTATTAAAGGATTTTGGGACTCGCTGACAAGTGAAGCATTTAGCAGGAGGATGAGGGATGCAGAGGAACAGAACGTAGCAACATGGGGTCCCCTATTTAGAAGTTTTACTCTTCCATAGCCGCTGTCACACTGTTTAGAATTCCAGTCACAAACATGTAGTGGGGACTCAGTGGCCCCGAGGACTGAAAAGGAACAAACAGTCAGAGACAATCTGTGAATAGCAATAGCCATTACGTTGAGGCTGTTCTCCTGTTAAGGAGAGAGTAAAGCCCCCCCATAGTGCTTAGGACAGCTAGGCTGATCAGGAAGGAGAGAGATGAGGTACAAATGTCAGAAAGGGGATCTATCTGTTTGATGTTGTAGGTTTCGATGTTTATATGGAACAATGACAGACACAACCAGTCCGTGCTCTTTATCCGGTGAAAATTTGGAGGGAGAAATCTTTGTGGGGCTCAATACAAAAGTAATTTGACATATACACTATTCTAAATGAACTTTCTTAGGGCGAGAGACCAGACCTTTTGTCTTATGGATTATAATTGGCTGTCTGCTAGCTGTACACTGTATGTTAGCTAAGCACCAGATGTACTTTTTGTGCGCTTTATAACATTTCTACCAGAAAGACTCAGACACCTAAATGAGTATGAAGTTATTCACAGGGATGCACAGGAAAGTCTCTTGTCAGAACAGCGTTGACGAAGGCTTAAAAGAAATTTGTCATCCATTTCGTGGATGAAAAAGCATCCTTCCCTGAATCCCAAAATGTTAAATAGAACAGTTTTGTGCCTGTGTATGTGTGAGTGTGTGTGTGTGTGTGTGACTCTTGCCCAAACCTAACAAAAAAACAATAGCCATTCTTTTCTCTCACACAATTTATTCCACAAGAATGACATCATTTATCAACCTAAAAAAAGAAACAAGCCATACACACTAAAATCCTCCTCTGTCCGTGGATTTCTCGGTGTAATCCAGTCTGTGAAAGCTGAGGAACGGTCTTGCCAACTACAGCCTCTGTCAACTTTACGATGTTGATCTATTCCCTCTGTGACCCTCCGCTCATCAGTGAAATAGTCAGCGAGAGTATGGATCGACCTCATGACAATCCATCATATATCAAAACTAGACACAGTTCAAATAGCACGGTGATCTATGATGATAGACGGCAGCTTATGAGGATATGCAGCATACATACTTATAGATATCCACACTGATAATCAATTTCGAAACACTACAGGAGAAAATACTTCTTTATTTTTCCAGGAGCTCTTTTTTGGCTAAATTACAAGCTTTTAACACTAAATTGATTAAATTCAAACATAATCTTGGAACGGCCTCTTGTTAATAAAGTCAGAAGAGTCTGCATCTATCTCATTGGACAGGGTGTGCCTTGAAATTAGTAATAAGAGCAAACACTCTCAAATGCTCAGTCTACATTGATCTGTCAAAGCCAGACCGGAGCTTTAGATGTACAAACATTTCTGTGAGGCAAAGCTGCTGTGGAAGCAAAAATATTATAATTGGTTGAGTTAGACTTCAATGTGCAGTGTTAAAATATGGCGTTTATAAAGTTGATCTTCATTTCACACACGATAGTTCACTCCAGACAAAACTTGCAACACATCCTGCCGGTTTATGGTGGCAACAAGTGCAAAAGAGTAATTATCGATTAACTGGTGTGATCCTGCATTGTAACACTGCCAGTCCTTTTGATTCTGTTGGCTGCTGTGGTTGAATTCACCTTTACTAAGACTATGGGTGATATCTTTGTGTTTACGTGCACGGCATATGTGTTTCGGGTCGAGTAATCAAAGTGTGCCTGCACGAAAATATAGTCCTGATTGTGACGGGGTTAGAGAAGAATCTGCTTGCTTGAGTTTTTGACTCTGATAAAAGTAAAATAAACTGTTTGTTGCTGTTTATAGTTTGTGCTAAAGCTCCCCATGTTTCACAGAAAACGTGTGAATGTGAAGTAAATGAGGAAGGGATTCTCTGAACGATAAAAACAGCTGAAAGCAGAGAATGTCTTTCAGTGCTTTCATTAGTAAAGTGCCTAAATAGGCTGCACTCAGATTCGGTGCTTGTCCTTTAAACCACAGCGTTTCCTAATGCTCCACGTTCTCACTAAGCAGTATTAGAACTTCAAATGGGCCTGAGAATTTTCCCCGAAGATTTGCCCTAAATTTTCACTCGGAACCCGGACGGAACCCAAGGTTGGACCCAGCTGGGGCAGAGAGCGATACAGTACTGTCAAAATTGGTAAACAAAGTCACTACATGCCTTCAATGATAAAAAAATTAAATAATAATCCTCTTAGCCTTTTTGCTGAAATTATTTCACTTCCACTAAAATAACTTCATTCATCATTATCGACTATGAGCACCAACTTTTAGTCTTAATAATGAATGTTATTGTGTCCCTTTCTGTGAATGAATTAGCAGTGAAGGCTTCAATGACGTCCTCTGATCATTAAAATCCACAATGAAAATCCCCTCAGTTCTTCCTTCAGAGATGGAAACACGGATGACTGCTGGAACGCTGATTTATTAACAATAACACCATCAGTACACATAAGAGATGTAATCAAAACAAACGTCTTTTGTTTGCGTCTTGCTGAATGAACTCATAAAAGGAAACAATTGGCGTTGGGTAATATCACACTTTAGTGCATACACACTGCTGCTGGCGGCTCGGGACGCGCAGAGCTCTGATCTGACCAGCTCAGCTGAGCCCCGCATTAAATTCAGAGCTCAACCAGAGCCTAGTGTGTATCTTTGGCCTTGTTCACACTACAGGGTAGATGTGGCCCAAAGCTATGTTTTCTTGCCCACATTTCATACAGATAAGAGTTTTTCTGACCGGTGTGAACACAGAAATCTTACTTTTTTTTTCTCTTTTTTTTTTACATGTTGCCTCATCATGACCAAAGGAATACCAGAATTGAGCGCTGTACCTTGTAGTGTGAACATAGCCTTACAAATGATGCCTGAATCTGGCCCGGCCCACAATGACAGGATGATACATTAACTCAGACAGATGAAATCGGCTTTCGACCTTTTGAGGAAAACCATTTCCAACCTCCCAGTATCGAAATATCATACAATGCCAAGTAGTAACAACAAATCTACCACTGTTAATTCAGTTGATGCTACATTTTTACACATTGGAGCCTTCAGGTCTCATAACGGTGGATCAAAAGTTACACGTCGGGTCTCATGAGGCCCATTTTGTACCTTTTTATAGTACATCTGAATAAATGTACTTTCCAGTGATAAACTGTGTTTCCCCTCTGCCAATTTAGAGTGTGCATTTTCATCCTTTTATCCTTGTGTTCTCAGTGGCAGTAAGCCCGTGAATTCCAGACCATTCTTTGGAGATATCTGTCGGCTTTCTCTTGCTCCCAGCCCCCATGTGCTTCTATTTCAATCTGCCTGTCGGTTTGAAGGGGCTGCCAGGTGCTTCTGGCTCAATCATGTGTCCTCTGACAGTGTCGGGGCAAAGGAAGGGGCTGTCTGGAGTTGTCTTGCTGAACCTCTGTTGGCTGAAATGTGACACAAACACAACCCACCAAAGCTAAAGTCCATCCTCATTTTTTTTTTTGTACTAGCCCAGAGCGAGTTTCGGATAGTGGGATGGCATCGATTTCTTCAGTGGGTTCCCAGGGGGGTTGAAAAAACACATCCTATTTTCGTGAGCCAGTTGGCTTGGTGTGGCGCAGTGACCGCATCGCCATCTTCCGCTCAGAATCTGTCAATCAGTCACAGTCTGCTGATCTCCAGGTCCAGTGGTCATGCAGGAGTTCATATTCTTTTTAGTTGTCTTTGTCTGAATGTTCTTCTGACTGCCAGACACTTCAGTCTTAACTTTCAAACCCCTGCCGCTGCCTGAAACTCTCTCTCCTTTGTTTCTGATCCAGGGCTGTGATTCCGTGCTGAACTGGTCACACTCTCCATCCTGCTGTTCCAGCTGCCTCCAGGTAAGGCCTGGGAGCCTGGTGATAGTTCTGCTTGTGCAAAGTTCCAGATAAAAGCCCAAACACACACTCTACACCAACTCTCATTCTCATGTATGAACGCACGGAAAGACACACAGACACACAAGCGTCACATCTCAGTTTGACACTTGACAGCTGAGTAGCAGTGTAAACAGCAGCCGAGTGTCCCCTTTGAAGTGTATTCTAAACCTCTATGGTGTAAGATATGCTTTCCCTCGGACTCAATTCTGCGAGTTTCTCCTTGACTTTCTAGAGAGTTTGGGCTGGATCGGCACCTGCTGCTGTTGTGGGCCTGTAAAGCCCTTTGAGATATTATATGTGGTTCTGGGCTTTACAAATATACTTGACTTGGATGTTTAGAGTTTAATAGAGCAAACAGCAGTCACAACAGGAGCTGTTCTGGTTGGCATGCAGGACCAGCTGTCACTTAATAAGTATCTGCTGTGCCCTTTGTATTTCCTAGCAGCAGCTGTACTGTGTCCCAGGCTGTCTGGACAGCCCAGCGGTGTCCTGAAGCTACACGGACTGCGAGATGTGCTGTGAGTTTAAAAGTGAGGAAGAAGAGCTCATCACTCATCACCTCTCTCAAATGAAAGGCCCCGAAAGCAGTCAGCAACCCTACTGGACACAGCTCAGCTGTTGTGCGAAGTGTTTGACAGGAGCAGCAGGTAGTTGACCTTCTTCTCTCGCTCCCTCTCTCTCTCTCTGTCTCTCTCTCTCTCGCTCTCACCTTCTAGTCTCTTGGGTGTTGTCAGATGGCGAACAGTGGACTATGTGTGTTTGTTGTTTCTTGACGTTTTCTTCGTGCAGGGTGAGGGCAGCCATCATGGTGTTAATCTCTGTTTGCACGTTAGCATGCTGTGCGATCTTACTGCACAAGACAGATGACACACATCACTACATTGAAGGTTACAGGTGTGTGTGCAAGTGAGGTAGTGTCAGAGGTCAGGGTAATGATAGGGAGGTGAAAACGAGCTTGCAACCCCATGTGAGTATAAAGGTAAGAGAGCTCAAATTGGATAAACATGGCTGATAGCTACTGATATGGATTCAGATGAATATTATGACATTACAGCAGCATGCCTGCCTTAGGGGAGACAGTAACGGCTCCAGCATGTTAGATTACGTGCTGTATTTTGAGCCTCGATCTGCATGTCTGGATGGGAAAAGGCAGCTGAATTTTTAACAGCCTTGATGCACATTTCCATTCCTGCAGCAGACAGTGTCCCATTTATTCATCTCACCTAACAATGGCGAAATGTCAACATACTTTCAGGCAGCACAGAATTAAACATTCATCCCCTCTGAGTATACAGCTACAGAACTGTTCTTGCCATCCCCTCCCACACCATTTTTCTATTTTCACACATAAGGCTGTGGCCAAATGAGGAACAAGAGACCTTTTCTCTCTTTGGACCAGATGGTAGGTTTGTAAAGTATTTCATTTTTTTTTCTCTTTTTTATAGTTTACAAATATGGACAATTAATTGTCTGGGTTGCTTTCTTGGAACCATCCCATCCCAGACCTTGATACGTGTAATGGCCAAGAAAGTTGAAGGCGAGACTTAAGATAGGGAGAGGGATATTTTATTAATGGGAACTATTAATATTCCATCGCGGTGGGACGATGATGTGTTATTTTTGCAAAGGCATAATGAATAACTGAGCGCTTCCACGGTACCTGATTCCTCAACATGAATATTCAGGGAGTGGTGGTGTATCATGGGACCGGTGAGAGCCTCTTCTCTGGCCTGTAGTGGATAACTCCCATGCATTTTGTCTCACCTCCCCACTCTTCTCCGTGTCCGTCCATACACACTCAGTCATATGAACGAGGCCTGTGGCATCTGGAAATCGGTGCCTATAGATCTGATGCTTGGCTCTCAATAATAGGCCTCCTCAGAGGCTGGATTGATTGATTACACTACTGTGGCTTTGTGCGGGTTTTTAATTGATTGATTAATTGTGGGCCCGGGCTGAGATGTGATTGATTATCAGTAGTCGGCAGTGGGTCAGAGTTGGCCGTCAAAGTCCACAGATCGAGGGGTGAGCTCTTGTAATATGCTCGTTCTTTTATCCAAGAATCCCACTTTCATCTCTGATGCTTGCTACTGCCACACATTGTCCTTGCCCTGGTCATCTCTCTAGAGCTCGCGTTCTCCCTAGTTTCTGTGTGTGTGTGTGTGTGTGTGTGTGTGTGTGTGTGTGTGTATGTACACATGTGGTGTAGCCCGCAGCTCTGTATGTCCTGTTCTTGCCAGGAGAGTGTTCAATAATGTCAGTGCCATGGCATTTCAGAAGGTGCAACAAAGAATTGTTTACAAAACTCAAACTTTTATCTTTCATAGAGGTAAGGAAATAGAAACAGTTCAACATGAACAATACAAAGATGTATGTATGTGATAGCATGCATTGGACTTAGAAAGCATAACCCCGCTCAAAAAGCCCCCAAGCAGATGCAAAGGTAAAAGAAAGAAAAGTAAATACAACAGAAAGGAGAGCAGGCAGTGGCAAACAGTTTAAGAGTAAATATGTCATCCTTTATAAATGGTGTCTGTGCTGTCTGATCGCCCCTTCCTAGATAGTCCAGAGAGAGAGAGAGAAAGATCTGTGAGTGGGCTGCATATCAGAGCTATTCATCGGCCACACACTCCCAAATGTGGTGGATGGTATTATTAGGCTGGCATCATCATAGATCAATTCCCCACATTCTCAGGTAGAACCAGCCCAAAGATGGAACGAGCCTGAGCTGAATACTGGCACGCCAAATGTCATGGATCCAATGATGTCCAATTTCGTACAATAACCCTTTGAAATGTTATCTCCATGTCTTCCTATCTGTGAACTGCAAACTATAATACTAACAAACATGCATTTAATCTGCTGCAACAATGTACACCTCCAAAGTATGATTCTCTGTTGGGAAGGCATAAGGACTAAGTCAGAGCTGCAGAGCAGCATGTCAGCATGCATCTTGACCAGAGTACAAACAGAGATGCATGGCACATTGACCTTTCCAAGTGAGTGAATGGAAGTTCAGTTCTCCAACATCTCACACCTGACTAGTTTATATCAGGGTCACAGAGGTGAAGGCTTGACCACAAGGCTAATAGCAGCATGACATTAACTCACACCTCTCAGAACAGATCATGTATGCAAAGTACACTCGGAGCACAGAGCACAAAGGTTTGCATTCCATTATCCCACCTAGTGCTCGTCTTCAAATCTAAGGGATCGTTGTATAATCACGTCATTGCCTATGGTCTGAATAAATTGCTGAACTTAAACATGCATTGATCAATATTTTTGTATTAATGCAGGATAAACGGGCTCAGAGAATGAATGGAGGTTTTAATGGCAGCGCATTAAAGTCTTAATCTCTATTTGCACAGGATTAGTTTTCAGAACATATCCCTGACCATTAATTATTATCAGAATGTCTGTAATGTTTACATGTCATTTGCACAGGATAACAGATTATTCCTATAAATTACACAGATGGCTGTGTATTCTATTCTACTTTCACAAATTGTCATCATATCACAAAACAGCAACCAAAACTTCATTTCATGTACGAATGGATAACATGTGAAACTCCCACAATTTCTATGTTTGAGGATGTAACCTCAGCAAGTAGGGTCCTGCTAATTTACTTAAGGATGCCATAAGCTTAATTTGTCCGAAGTCCATTTTCTGGAATGTCCAATTCCATGTCAGCACAATATTAGCACATCCTTATTTCTAATCCTTGGTCTTCTTCCATTTTACCTACAGATTTCCATCCGATACAAAAGCACAGGAGATTATTGTCTTTGCTTCCAGGACACATTTCGACTATCCGTCCCTAAAGCTTGTACCCTCTGAACACCGAGACAAATTTGATTAGAGTTTGTTGAGGACAGTTGCAAATCCAATAGGTTAAAGAGCAAAGTGTTGTTTAGGATGTGGTGGAATGGTGGATATTGATTGGCCTTACTTTCATCAGATGGACAGAAACGTCATAGCAGTTAGCTGTTAATCTTTCATGTCCCTGTCTGCTGAAGGTGTAGGCAGTTGTTTGCACATTCATCATAATGTGTCAGGATTGTGTGTAAGTCAGCTTGTTTTCAAGGTCTTTTTGCCATCTAGTTGCTTTCAGTCTCTGACTTTGCTCATGACTGTGATCTCTAGGCTGAGGCTTCTCGTACTTCTCAACAGCACTTAATTTTAAACCTTCAGTTTGTCTTTTGGCCATCTTCCTCACACAGCATGTGTAAGAGGAATGCATATCCACAACAATTCCCGTTCTTCCGTTATGCCTGAGGGACCACAGAGATCCCACAGAGAGACCATTTTTTAGTGATTCCCAAATAGTGATTGTCTTGTGCTTTCCTCAAATAATAAGTTAAGTTAAAAAAGAAAGAAAAAGACCAGAGCTGTCAATGAGACCCATGGGTTTTAGTTTGTACCACAGATCAGGGGGTGGGTCAGACTTTGGCTTTGGCCACCCTGTAGGTTCCCTGTGGGTCTGAGCAGCAGAGGCAGGAAAAGAGTGAATGTTGCTAACCCATCTTGCTTCCATTAGAGACAGAAGCCGGAGGATTACTGCAAGGCAAGGCTAATGACTGTCATGGCCACAGAAAGCCGATTTACTGAAACCGTGGCACAGAGGCGTGAAGCCAAAATCTCCCACTAAGACCCAGCTTGAGGAGCCTTAACAAAGGGAAAACTGCTCTATTCTTCAGTCACAAAGTTGTATAAAGTATGCAATATATGCATTCCTTATCTTCTGTTTTGCTGTAATTCACAAATTCTGCGGAAAACAGAGAAATAAAACGACACAACGATAATTTTGTCCTCTCAGATATCCACAAATTTAACCTCTCAAAACTCTTTGACGGCTCAAGAAATACAACAGTCGCTGGATAGCCTATAGTTTCTACAGGGAATACAGCCGACCAGTCGATTCTACAGTTGAAGTTACAGTACGTTTGTCAGCTGAATCATATAGTTGTGTTTAAAATTTAATGTTGTTTGAGACTTTCAGCAGGAACAACTACAGTGGCTGAGTTTGGTTTCTCAATCAAAAACATGCCAGGAAGCATGCAGTGGGCTTGTAGACCCACATGAAAAGGATTTTTTTTGGACATAGAAATGAGCGATATCCATTGAGAAACATAACCCTGAGTGTAATGAGTAATGACGCCTTTGTATTCCGCACAGCATCATTGAGGGACACTTCAGCTTCGTCAAATGTACGAATATCTAAGGTGAGGAATTTCTTATAGTTTATTGTTGCTTATCTTACGTCTTTCATGTTCTTTCAGTTATCCTCCTCTGCTGCCTTTTTCTGCATCTATAACACACACACACACACACACACACACACACAGGCATCTGCATACACACACAATCACCCAGGCCTGGGCATTGATTCGGCTAGTTCAGAGTGCACATGGGGCCAGGGAGAGCCTCCGTTGAAAAGTTTGTTCGGTACAATTGATCTCAGGAGGGTTGCAAGGTATGCTTTGCTCTCTTTCCCAGTCTCGATTTCTCACGCGCACTTCCTCCTTCTCTGCCTTCACTTTATTTCCTTTGGCTGAATATGCATTTTCTGGATTAGAATGAAAGCAAGGAGGAAAAGAAAAAGCGGCCACATTGCTATTCTGATTCCGTGGGTATCATCGCAACGGTGGGACTGAAAAGAAGTCTTTTCATCTTTAGAGGAAGTGCTGTTACATGGGTGAATTGACAGTGGGACGTTTGCGATTTAAACAATGTGTATCTATGTCGCTGTCTTATCGGTCGGTAAGTGTTTTCAATCAGTGTCACAGGTGTGGCAGGAGCAATAATTTTAAAATAGAAAGGGCCAAAAACAGCAAGTCAATAGAACAACATAGAGGGCTGTGCTGTGAATGAGCAGTGTTCTATTATCCATTCATGCTGGTTTCCCCTCGCTCTTTTCAAAGTTCACTCACCTCCGCCTCTTGCTGCGATTCACAGCCCACGCTGTCCACGTCTCTCCATCAACCATTTCAGCCAAATTTAACACTTTCTGAATAAATGAGCAAGGCTAATTGTTAATTTATGGATGCCTATTTCTGTTTTGGTACACACACTCATTAGAATTTACATTCTCATGGGATTGTGCCAGACCTCTAATTGACTGTCAGTTCATGTGCTGAACACTGTACTCACTCATTCAGTGTGAAGTCCCTTTTTTGACATCTGGTGACAATCAAGCGATGGCTTGGTGGTCAGCATTATCGCCGCAGAGCTAGAAGGGCCCAGTTTTGAATCCAGTAGAGCCACTTGAGCCTTTCTATGTGGAGTTTGGTTTTTTTTTTGCACCCGTGTAGCTTCACTCCACCTTCAAAGACATGCAGTTTTGGAGAATCCAAATTTCTAAATTGAGTGTGAATGGGGTTGTGTTGTCTGTGTCTGTGTGTATAACAAGATTTGTGTCATTGAAGCCACGGAAACGCAACCACACATGCCCACAGAGCATGGATGGACGCCAAGTCTTTTATTTCTACTGATACACACAGGGGAGCTTGAAAGTATTGCCCAGGAAAAACTTTGAGCTTTCCTAACCAAAACACAGGAGGAGTGCTTCAGTTAGGTAATAAAACTGTGAGCATCCAGCAAGCAGTGCTGCAGTCTTGCTGAAAGGAGTATAAATAGGTTACCACCTGATTGATTAATTGGCCACAGCCATGGCAATTAGACACAGCTGGGTCCAATGGCCACAAATAGGCTGCAGCACCATATGTCACATTGGCTCATATACATACACACACCCAAAACCAGCCTATAATTTATACATTTCCATTCATTTAATCGGTACTTTGTTCTTTATTAAAAATGTGAAAAGTGATAATATGATGATGATTAGCTATTATTATTATTATTATTATTATTATTAGTAGTAGTAGTAGTAGTAGTAGTAGTATTA
>OMNV01003691.1:109479-132197 GCA_900303265.1 Brotula barbata
TAGTATTCATTTTTACTTGTAGTAGTTATATTAGCTTACAAATTACATGCCAATCTCAGGAAATCATATACCCTCTTAATAATAAGGTATATAATAAGGACATTTTAAGGGAAAATGTGTAGCATTAGAAGTTTTAAAGGGAAAATCTAACATAGGTGAGCTAAAATCCTAACATCAAGGCAATTGTCAGGCTTTCTCATTTCCTGGTGCCATAAACAAAAATAATGTTCACAAAAATAGCGTAAATGCTACCTGCTACGCTATCTCTTCTTCTGTTTGCTTCTGCAAGAGTGGCTTCATTCTTTTTGTTCTGAATTGAAAATGCAGGCCACAGTAGCATGACTTCAGGCAGGTTGTCAATTTTTGTTGTTTCTACAGTTCCTTACTGCTAGCCACAGACTCGAAGACTGGTATCTTACTAAGAGCATGTGACGGCGGCATTAGCACTGTGATATGCTGGTGATCTGTCCAAGCTGTACCCTTCCTCTCACCTTATTGCACTGAGGTAGACTCCATCCTCCTGAACCCTGAAAATGTATAGAAAATGGATGGATGGGTGGATGGATGGTGGTTACGAGGTTTATAGTGTTTGTTCGTTACTTCAAGTTTGCTTCTTGTCAGTGTTCCAAGTTCAAGTTATCCTTGTTGTCGCTTAAACCCAGGGTCAGAATACATTTCATACACACAGACTATCAAACACAGTACAGAAAAAAAATGGTTTGTTTCTATTAATTATTTGTAGATCTCTTTAACGTCATACTCAATAACTTTTTGAAGTGTTTTCCATGTCTGTTTATTGTCCTTGTAAGTTGGTTAAGACTTAATTCGAGTGAGATGGAGTGTGTTGCTCAGGGTTGTGCTGGTCAGTGTTTAGTTCATCAAGCCTGTCAGTTGTCATTGTAGTGACCAATGTTTTTATTCATTCTAGGTTTCTTCAGGGTTTTTTTTTTCTTGTAAATGTAAGTTTCTCATGGTGCGTTTCATCATTTCTGGCTCCTCCATGTCCGTTCCTGGTCATAGGAACATACTGTGTCTGGTTTTTTCAGCTCTGTTTCCAGTCACTGGGGGTTTATTGACGTTTATTGAGAGGCTGCTCATCATTTTCCTGCGTCATTGTTGTATTGTCATTAATTATTCTGTGCATCATTGCATATACACCAACTTGGGATTTTGAAAACTGTATATCACAAGCTAAAATGTCTTTGTGGCCAGCTGATGTGTGACTGCATTTTCGCTGAAATCCTTGTATATTTGCGAAGGAGGAAAGTCTGGCTGAGGATTAGGGGAGAACAGCAAACTGCCAAAATCTGCACAGCCTGTCAGAGTTGGGAAAAGAAAGAGACAGGCAAGGAAAAAATGTCAAGAAGGAGACTGCAAATGAGGCTTGTTTCAATAAGGGGATCGATGGGGATGCAGGAAAAGATGTTGTGTGCGTCGATGATAAGTGTCCACAGGCAAACAAGGGAGGGAGGTTATGGGCTGGAGGATGAGCATTGAAGATGAAGACAGGGAGCACGGCCCACAAGAGACTACAGTGATACTACAGCACCTTGAGTAATTTTACAAAGCAATACTTGTCTACCCGGCCTGGAAACAAGATTCTAATTGCCAGGTTAGAGGACAGTTTTATATTAATCTGGAACAGGTGAAGGAGATAAACACTGTAAGAAAACAAGATCATTCCAAATTCTGAGAATTAATTTGATTTTAGACTGTGGGTAAAGACAGATTCACCAACTTTCAGGGATTCGTTCAATTTATTCGTCCTGGAAAAAAGTTTGTACACGTGAAATAAATCTGCATTGACTTCTGGTCAAGTTATGTCCTGAGTGAAGATGAGTCTGTATAGTTATATTACTATACATGAGATACTTAAATGGAATACATTAAACAGTCTAAAGTTGCACCGATTCTAGCATTTTATAAGCATCCTGGATATACAGCCTTCATTTGTACGATTGTTCCGAGTCTTTAGATCTTCCAGTGGTTGCGTACTGTCGAGCGGTGCATCATGTGATCCCATGTTCTCTGTTTGCTCAGCTCTGTGAGACTGCTTGCCTCGGTTCTGTTCTGGGAGAAGCTTGCCAACCCTGAGAAGATTTTTCTTCTAGAATGTAAACCATGTTTTTTTTTCCACGTGACTACATTTGAGTTTTTCCACACCTACTGCATGCAATGCACAGGCACAGTAGAAATATTTTTATGTTAGGCTTCCCAGTGGCTCACCTGGTAGAGTGTATGACGCATACCGCAGCAGCACAGGTTTAATTCTGATCTGTGTCCTTTGCTGTGCGTCATCTCCTCTCCCTCTACCCTTTCTATATCTCTACTTTACCCATCATAATAAAGCAAAAATAACAAACATATACAAAATAATAGCAAAAATCTGCTTTCTTTTTCCTTACGGTTTCTTTCTTGAATATGAGCATCCATGTACTTATCCATCCATCAATTCTCTGTGTAACCTCTTCATTTAAAGTCTACATATTGCACACCACCCTAAATTAGCCTGGAATTTTTGGGGTGTTTCCTTACACTCATCACCAATTGACAAGACCACAAACACACTGTTTAAGATAAGGTGGAATTCATCAATACATCTGTCAGGGTACCACCAAATAGGGTGAATGCACACATCATAAATGAGGCGAAAACTTCTCCTTTTTTCCTCTTCTGCCTTCTGAATTGCAAAATGTAAGAAGAACGTTCATATTATATAAATATTGATGAATGTGGCCCAATGCTGTTTCGTCTAATACGATTGTATTAGTGAAGAATCCTTCCATACCAGGTAATTATTTTTAGACTGTTGCCCTTTTGTGTTGTTCAGTCCCCTGACCTGGGCCCTTTGGAGGAAGATGTGATTGTTGGGGACAGCCCTTCAGCAGTCGTCCCTGTCATAGAGTCTTGAGGGGGATGCACTTTTCACCACAAGACCCATCACGGCAACGCAGTCGCAAAAACTGCTGGCTGCTATTTTTATGATGACACTCATTCCAGACCTTTATTATTTATCTGCACCAACTAGTACATGGAACAGAACAAATTAAAGCCTGATACTGCAGACCTCATGTTGTCCGTGTTGTTCAGCTCCTCTTTTTCTCACTGCTGCCAGCTCGCGTATGGAGAATCAGAGGTCACAGTTGTATTGAGTGCTTTTGACCCTGCGCTCATGGATGAGCAGCTGAGAAATTCTCCCTCTTTGGAAGCTGGATCTTCTTCTGACCTGCTGCAGATGATGAGAAATCTGCAGACCCAGCAATTCTGTTCTCCTGTTTGGCACCCATTTTATTTTCTATCATAATGAGTTCAGATATTGTGATGTATTACAACGAATGGCTGAATGTTTAGCAGCAAATTATGTAGCGATATGTTAAGCCACCGTGGCTTTTTGAAGGATTATTATGGTACGATGAGGAAATGTGTCCACTGAGATGTGTTTTTCTCACTGCTAGTCATCCTAGTGTTAAACATAGTTACACAAATGATGACACTGAGCTATCGTGGCATGTCATCTTTGGCTCTGTGCAAAGAAACGGCAAAACCCTCCACTCATCTCAGTGGGCACAACCGTGTTCTTCATCTTTGTCCACCTGTCTCATGTGTTTGCCACGTGGTAGTCTTGCATCACTGCAACTACAGATGAAAGCAACACAAGGATGAGAATTCTTAGAAGCCTCATCCGTCTACTTTTTAGCCCAATTTGTCCTCCATCTCTGATTCTGGCTGTGCAAATGAAATGGGTGTGAAACTGTGGGGTGATGGATCTTGTCAGAGGTGTTGCATTGAAAATCAGTTAAGAGACAACAGGATGTGATGTAAGAGGAGGTGACAGGACAGGAAGAAGGGAGTGGGTAAGAGCAATATCAGTGTGTGCATTCAAGCTGGCAAGGTGCCCTTGAAATGGGGCAGCAAAGAGAGAGAAAGATTGAAAATAGGACATGAAAGAGGCAGAGTGGAATGTTGCATTGTCGCAAATGTAGCAGCCATGTCACTTTGGTTTATCTCCATCAGTGCATCTTGCTGGCCGGAGCGGGAAATTCCATGTGGAAGCTGAGTGAATCTGCATGTTTACGACAGAGTAAACGTTTGTAGCACTCCCCCTCTCTCTCGCTCTCTCTCTCTCCCTGCCACTGTCTTCTGCTCTCTCTATTCTTTCTTTCCCCAGCACTCCCTTGGCACGCCATTTAGGAAGTGAGAAAGTTCACATCTTTATTTATAAATCATAGAACTCCTACAGTATTTTCTCCCCTTGGCCTGTTTGGTTACAATGAGCAAAAAGTTCATTTGCCTTTTTGGCTGCGTTTTGTCAGCCCCTCTGCCAAGGAAATCTTTACGGTGTGCAGCTTTTATGGTATGTGGTCCTTTACAGGAGACAATTATGCAAAATGTAGCAACTTAGTATGTACTTCCAAGTCGTTATAAACACAAATTTTCGCTGTCTCTTCTCACGGCTGTTTTCCCCTGGGTGATGTGCTACGCATAAGCTAATGGTTTTGATTCCACAAGTGCGGAATGGATTCATTTGTCAGCAGTCAAACTGCCTGCAAATTCATGGCGGGAGATTTGGACACATTTGTTGCCCTGTCTCCCTAAGATACAGCATTGAAAAAAATCAGACAAACAAAACAAATATGTATAATATAATTACAATATGGATATCAAGTACCTTAGCATTAGCATATTAGTGTTAGCAGCCATACATTACATAAGAAGGGGAAAAGAATCACACAATTTCATTTTCATTTTTTTTTTTCAGAATGCAAAATCACTTTAATATATGAATTGCAATTGGCCAACCCTTAGTGTTCCCCAAACAGAATAATATGATTAATATCATGGTAATGTTTACATTTATCCACTTTTGTCTGAATGAAACCATGCAAGCGCTACGTGCTCTAAAAGCAAAATCTTTGAGAGAAGCAGCGATTCCAAGATGTTATCCGGATGTACATTGCAAAACAGTTAATAATAGTAAAAAAAAAAAATCCTTTGTAAAATCATCTTGGCTGGCTAATGTTGGTGTATAATTTCACAAGATACTTCATTTACTTTATTAATAATCAAATATTTTTTATGTAACGCACCTAGTCTGTCACACCAGAGATTGTCAGACTAAATCAGGTAAGATACACTCATTATTCCATACATCTCCATTAAGTACACTCCATCTTATTAGTGTGAAAAAGCCCACTCAATTCCTCCTAATTCCTTTAAACAACCCTGAAAGCTTTGACTAAAACCAATTTATTAACTGTGTTTAAGGGATTAAAGCCATTGCACACCATTGAACATTGATGTAGGTGTTTTCACCTAGTGTAGCTGATTCAACCCCTCGTGTGGGCGTAAACAATCTCAAACTGTGACACATCTCTTTATTATATATTAACACGAAGCTTCATAATTCCTTTTTCTACAGTTAGTATGCACTGGATGACTGTGACAAGACAAATTTACAAAATAAAGTGAGAAAAAAAAAACAATCTAAGCCTGTCCTTTAATGTAAGAAGTGAGAATAGGTTTTGGCTCCAGGAAGTCAGGTCAGTTAATGGAACTCGGTAGAGGTTGTACACACACCTCAAGATCACAGAGCGGGAAGGAGAGTTGGAAGTGTGTGCTTTACATTTATTAGCTTTGGGGCCGCAGTGGATGGCCACTCCTCTCATCTCGCTTTTTGTGTGACCAAGCTCACTTAAGGCAAAACTTTTCAAAGCTGGGAAGTTGAGCAGAGGTGATGTAGGATCAGAGAGGAGGAACAAGCAGTTGGTGCTTGTACAGAAGGTATTATACACACCCTGTTACACTGCATGCTAGAGGAAACTCACTGAGCCTACAAGCTGGGCTTTATTAGATCCAGCTGGCATGCAGACTTTATGTAAGCACAGCCTGTGACAGCCATGTCGATGCAAATACAAATATATACGCAGACAGGAAGCCGTGCAGACCTGAACTTGATATTTCTTACTCTGTGGTGTGAAACACTAATATGTGTGTTTGCGCGATGTCGGTGAAGAACATGCAGTGCGGTTGAAGAACACAGTATTTATTTTGAATTTATTTGCCCTTTATTTAACCATTGAGATACAACATCTGTTCTTCCAAGGATTCCTGTTCATTTCTGGCAGCAGAGGTTTAAAAGTTACACGGACGATCAAACAACACAAAACGCCGTTGGGTTGGTTGAGGCCATTCTCCATCTCCAAGGGCTCCAAAAAAAAAACCTTTGGGAGGACTTTAAGGAGACAAAGAAGAAAGATTACTATTTTCTCTTACTTTGATGATGGTGAGGTTTTCTGATAACAATTATTGTGCGGTTATATAATTTTACTCATCTACAGAAATATAATCTTGTCCCTGTAAGAAGTAGGAAGACAGCAACTTTCCCGCTTCTGTAAAAATTATTACCCATTGCGGTTCTCGGGGGACTCATTATTGAGATTATTTGTCACTATGTCACTTCGCTGTTACCACCACACACAGTTTGCGTGTGTGTATGTGTTCATGCTTATTCATGGGATTGTTTTTTTTTTCATCGTATCTCATGCTTGCCCTTCCGTTGCATTGCATTTATATCATCATTTCATGACACACGCACCATAACTACTTCCTGTCATGTTAACGTTCTGAGAATTCTCAGATCAATGCATATGACCAAACAAGGCGTGAAGATAATATTCTGAAGTACAGGTTAAACTACATCACGCTAGTATATAAAAATTGAATCAATTTATGTAATAAACAAACAAATATGGTGGCGTAGTGTTAAAGAATGACAAGACAGGTGATGAATTTACATAAACAATCAAGTATCTTATGCATATCATTAACAAGTTCATATTTCTTCAGTGCTGTAGCACGGTCTCCTCTGCTTTGATGACTTTATTTTTTAATCCCTATAGAACAGTGCAGAATATACTTAGGCACAAGACATTCACGGCCTCGTTTCAAATGAAAGTGTGTATAGTCTTTTAATCACCAGGAAAGATTTGTTAATTTAGAAAAATCAATGAATGACTGAGAATATATTTTCATATGAATTACCTCTGTGGTAATTGTATCAAAATAATTACAGTGAAAAAATGTATGAGATTAGTACTGAGCAAGACCATAAGCCCTAATTGCTCCCGACAAGCAAGTGGAGCCTTGCATGGTTACCTCGGCTGTCAGTGTGTGAATGGATGAATGTGAAGCAACTTGAGTGCTTTGAGTGGTCTCTGGACTAGAAAACACTACAGAAACTTGGTCCATTTAGACACAAAAATGCACTTTTGTGTCATTTGATTCTGCCACATTTCGCATTTATTCCATGATGTAAGTTCACTCTACCATTTTGTCTGACATCAGAAAAGCAGTTTGTCTGTGTAGTTAGGTTCAATGAAAACCGCCCCATAGCACTTAAGTATGCTGGAAATGTTCAGGTTTCGGACAACACGCTATTAGCTGCTGGCTAGCTAGCCAAGGAAACATTACATTTGTCCCAAGATGCTTGAAAATATAGATTCCAAGTACAGCTATCAGAAATACTGCCTATTCCTGAACCCTGCTATTATGAAACAACACATTTTCAGTATTTTCACATCGTAAACACATTATTTTGTTATGATCTCAGCCTTAGTCAGAATGTGCCGTAATTTTCTCATTTTCTCGTTTTTACAGAATGTCATGTGGCAGAAATGACATACCAATGCTGTCCTGTTACATCTTTGAATATTTTATGCTAAGAGCCAGTCTGTTTGCTTAGAAGAAATAAGATGCAGATTGTCAACATTTGGTGTTTTCTGCCACTAACCATCGTCTCGTCTTGAACCCGATGTCTAATTACAGCATGATAGACGAACTAAGGCCAAGGCGTTTAAATGTTTATTTTAGTCGATCAGTGGGCCTTGTGGTGACATTTGTGTCAAGTTGATAGGTATTCAACGCTGACAGGCTGGGTGAAAATGTATAGGACGATTGATCTTGCCTATTGATTTTTATTGTACTCCCTCCTCCGTGTCTCCACAAGTTGCACAATAATTGCAATGTGTGAGCATCGTGGCTGTGTATTTTCTTTAGGGGGGGGGGAGAAAACGGTGCCCTGGCGCCCCCTGAGCCAGTGGACCATGGCACATCTGTAAGCCAAGCAAGTTGTGCCTCCGCACTGACACGAATGCTACAAATACCCTGCTCTGCAAATGTCAGTCCTATCCAATTAAATGGTTGAGTGATGCTGTGGCCCACAAGGGGATCCCACCAATAAAGTTGTCTTTGGTTGGCTTTGTTTCCTGTTTCTTCTTCTTTGTAGGTGCACACCACTACAGTCACTGACGCCGAAGAGCTGCAGGACGACGTTGTGTGTCGTGCTGTGCGGTATATCCTGCGTTTCTTCTGGTCCTCTGGGGTCACTCCTTTACATGTTTTTCATTTTGACCACCTACGCCTTGGCTATATTTACGTTGATGTCACTCTGTAGTCTGCAGTGTGCGGTCTTCACTCTGATCGCCTTACTCTCTGTGAAGCAGCCACATTGTTCTGCTTTTGGCACAGCGATGAAATTCATCTGGAGAACGAGTCTGGTAAAACATTTAGTTTTATGTGTGATGATTAGTGAGATTAGTTAACACTGGAGACAAATTCATTTTGCCATAGTTTTCTGTGACAGGACAGTAAAAATACGTCTGTTAGATTTAGCTTTTGTTGCCTGGGAAATTGAGTTTAAATTAAGATTATTCATGTAGTATTATACTGTTGGTGCTATTTTGGCCCCTGCACCATCTTCCTGAGTCAGAGGCAACCTTGGGACTGTTGATGGGGGGGATGGGAACAGGGGCTGAGGTTAGGCTTTTTTCTTATGTATTAGTCAGAGTTCTGTGTGGCGAGTTGGACACAATCTGTCTATTCTTGTCAGTGCAGTTTTGGACAGGGACCATCCCGTGTCATTTTCTGTCTCCAGCCTATCCCTGTACTTATTATTCATGTATGCCAGAGTGGATGATCCACTCTCTCAGGGGTAAGGAGTTGCAAAAGGTTATTTAGATAGATTTGATTATCCTCAAACAGGAAATAAAACAGAAATAAAAACAATAAAACATTTGAACTGCATCTGGCATGGGATGGCACAGTGGCTTGGTGGTTAGGATCGTTGCCTCATAACAAGGTGGTCTTGGGTTTGAGTCCTTGGCTGACACTGGTCTTTTCCCTGTCAACCCTGCGTTACACTGGCGAGCCGTCCAGACTGAACCCTTCCTTTTGAGCACTGACTGCTGGGATAGGCTCCAGCCCCACCGTCACCCTGACATGGATAAGCGGTATAGATAATGGAAGGATGGATGGGTGCCTCTGACATTAAAATGACATTACTGGAGTCTTTCTCACAGACCACTTGCAATACCTTCACAGACCACTAGGCCATGGATATAATTGACTTTTTCTTGCATTCAAGCAACTTAGTAATTAACTATACATGTACAATACAGGTGTTTGCATTGGTTTAAAGAAGTTGTCCTTTAGAATGTTGGCCGTAGAGCATAGAGCAAAAGAGCAGTGCCAAAGAAGCTAACGCACGCATGTTATTTCTGTGGCAGGGTTATGATGTGCACCAAGGCAGCATGGATAATTTTAGTAGGACTGTATTACTAAAGATAGGTTTGGGGTTGGTTAGGCGCAGGTTGTAACCAGGGCCAACAACAACAACTCCTATTATCCACTTTCATGGTGCAGTCACTCAAATGCTACTTTTCTGATGAAAACCAAAAAAGGGATTTAGCCACACACACGCACGTCCATAGAGTCCGCCGAGGAACAGGCATACATAGGCAGCATAGACTGATTAACATGTTTTAAATCAGTCTGAATAAATCAATTTGCCATCGTTTTATCTTGCGCTGTTATAGACGTAAGCATACTTTGATTTGTGTCAATTTCAGTCACACTGAAGCATATACAGGATGTTCGAAAAAAAACATTGTATTGCCTTAATCTCAGAATAATCATTTTGAAATGCATGTAAAAATACCAAACAAAATGCCTGTAATGTTTATTTCCCCGTTTCTTTCCAGTGATGCTGCTCTCAGCATCAGGTTAGAATCGTTTGCAATTAAAAATGTAATAGTTCAGGTGCTATTTTTGCAGGAGCCCAAGTGGAAAATAGGAGATGACACACGCCCGTTATCCCCGGTTACCTGGTATTTTTGGATAAGGAAATGGAGAAAGGATTTGTGCCTGGCCTGTCCCGGGGGAATTTCCAGAGCAAAGTTTTGATAATCTTATGAATTTTCATGGAACTGAGTGAAGCGTGTCCAATGCTCACAAATGTATCCGACGCTTTTACAGCTTAAACTGAAAACTGTGTAGAATCATAAGTCATAAAATGGCAGTTTGATGTGCATGAAAGTTTGTGCAAAGATTTTTTAACAAAACAGTGATATTTGAAAATATTTCATTCGGCCATTTTAGAAATGATCCTCGCTGCACTTCTGCCAACAAATGGACAAAAATAGCTCCTATAATAAGATGATGTAACAGTTAGTTGACGCAAAATCAATCAACTGTCAATTTTGATGCCAAAATTGTAGTATGCCACTGGATTGCCAGTGACACGCCTACTACTTTGCATCAACTCCCACTACATGCTCAGCATGTCATCAACCAGGTGAGGAGAAAAGAGAAAAGAAACTTCAAACTGGAAAAAAAGCTGCCGAACGTGCCCGCGTGGAAAATACAAAAATATCAGAAAGACTTGACTTGAGAATGATCATTTCAATGCTATTTTAGAAATTGGTCCATTAATTTGTTTCCATTTTCCATTTTTGAGTTATACATTGATGCATTCAATAATCTATTTTTTATGCAAATAGCATTTTCAAGGGCACTGTGTTTACATTTCGTCAGCCGTTGAAGAAAGTGTAATGGTGGTTCTTAACCTTTTTGTGAGTGTGTCTCACTACTACCTTAGCAGCCTTACAGGAAATTTAGAGGTAATAGTAGTAGTTGTAGTAGTAGTGGAAGTAGTTTATAAGTGGTTCCTAAGAGTTACCTGCACCCTGAATATATACAGTTTGAAGTGGCTTTGCTACTTCATCTAAGTGCCAGATAAAAAGTATCATTGATCTAGAGTTAGATGGATGGATAGATGGATGGATACATAGATAGATAGATAGACAAACAGACAGACAGACAGATAGATAGATATTTATATGGCACACTCTACAATACATCCAGATTAAACATTTTAATTTCGTAAGACCCTAGGCCATGTCAATTGATGGGACATATGTAAGTATAATCTTCAAATGTAAAACAGTATGTTCTCTTCTTTTTTTCCTCCACGTCTTGGCTGGTTGTCCGAGTAAATGGGCTGTGATTGGCTGTAGAGGAGCGTCTGCTTGTGTAAATCCCTCCATTCCAGCCACACACAACCTGCTGCTGGAAGTAACAGTGCCAATCTTCCACTCCAACACCAGCAGGATGAGGCAGAGGAGGAGAGTGAAGGTCCTCTCTGTCTGATCACAGAATCTCTTAATTGGGGAACATATATGGACCGTGTATCGTGTGTATAAATGAGGTGGCGCCGCTTGGAAGCGGAGGCAGGCTGTGCAGATGTTACAGACAGACCCCGTCCTGCCCTTTTCTGTCAGAGGAGGATACACTTTTCACACACTCACTAAACTCATTAGCCGAAGCCTTTCACACTTTGGCATGAGGAAAAGTTTGAACTAGCACCACGGGCTCTGTTTACTTGCCATTTGTTCCCAGTGAAGCTAATGCTCAAAACATTCACACACTCATTAAAAGGGACGGTTGCTTTTGTGGGTGCAATGGAAGTTTTCTCCTCCCTGAAAGGAATTTTATGTACATTTCAGCATGTTAGCGGTGCCAAAGGCTGAACGCAGCTTTACTGGGAAATGTTTTGGACGGGTGCTTCTCTACGGGTCACTGGTTACTGCTGGGAAAAACGTTTACAGTTTGACATTTATTCAGGGCTTGTCTTCCATCTGTTCTAAATACTCTGTGTGATGCGAAAGTTGTGAGCAAACATATTTCAGTGTGTAAGAAATACAACTCTGTAGCGCTAATTAATTAGCCTACAATGTAGTACAATGAACCCGTTGAGCAGCACGCTCCTTTACGGCTTGATGAATACATATTGTGGGGAATTTATGTATAACGTTGTTAGGGAGTGTGCAATGAGCCGACAGTAGCAGACATTAAGTGGTCTGGCATGGTCGGATTTTCCAGGCTGTCTTGTGGAGTGTTTACTAATTGACAGTGCAAAGGGTACCCCGTTCTTGGCTTTGGCAATGTTCGAACACCTCGGGACATCTTAAGCAATTTGCGTCATCTGCTTCCTTTTATTTCCATCTTCGAGCCTGAGAAGTTCAGTGCAGTCTTTGTTTTCTTTAACCCTTTGCTGGAAGGAAATGAAAGTTAAACTGAGGAGACGTGATCCCGCTGAGAACACATTACGCTTTGGCACCTGCCAGCCTGATGTACTTTTACACGTTTTACATTTCGGCACGTAACTTTTCAACAAAGAAGTCACAGAAACAAACAAACTATTCCCCTGCGGATAATAAATGGGCAACTTTGCATAGATGTGATTTAGCTTGTTATCAAGTTATCAAAATGTATTGTATGACATTTACCGTTAACAGGCAAAGGTGTATAGATAGAATTTGCACATCTGCCAGTGTACTAAGAGTGTGTGCACTGCAGAGTTGCAGGTGTGAACAGATGGCTGATGTGTGAAATCTCTACTGGTTGAGTGTGCATTTTTGTTATGTTTTACTTCCTGTTTGCAGGAGGATAAACAATCAGTGTTTTCAGCATCATTTGTAACATCTTTATAGGTGCAGAAAGACTGAGTTTGGGTCTTAAAGCCTTTGGTCCTGTTCATTTCTTTGTGTTTTAATTGGCCGATAGGCTTTGCAGATCTGGGGATGTTTCAGCGTCTTGACCTTAATGTGAAAGCAAATATATGAGCCACATATCTGACAATTTATTGTTTTACCACAAAATCACAATTCCTGCAATACATCAAAGATCAATAAGTAAGTAAGAGCAGATATGGGAGAATTATTCCTTGGCCAAAAAATGAAAATAAAAAGAATATAATTGGACTTGCTTAGTTGTGCACTTATAATCACCATCCACAGCAGGAAATGGACCACGAATAGAGCTGGTGAGACTAGAGAGAAGAACTCAAGGCACTTTTAACCATTCTAGCCTCATTTTAATTGCAGTAGAAACAGGCACTCCAGACTGTCAACTATTTCTATGGCATTTTTAGATTTGTTCATATCTTTTATACTTTCACATGTCCTCAGTCCCACTTTCTAATTAAAAGGCCTCTGTTGAGAAGAGTGAGGTTATGATCAGTGTTGTATTCAACTAATTGAGCTCGCACACCACAGTGTCTCAACAGTTTCAGTCACCTTGGATGAGCATGTTGGATTTGCTTCGTGCACCAGGATTTGCACTACCAATTGTGAGCATTATAAATATTGTATGGGAAAATGGAGCAATGCTTTCAAACGACAGCTGGCAGTAAACGAGTAGTTAAACGAGAAGTTTCACAAAAAAGGCAATGTCTGCATTTGCTAAAGTTAGCATCAGAATAACATTTCTGTGCATCTCACATTACATTAAATGTCAATGGGAATTGAGAGATCGTGTCGCTTATCAAATCTATAAATGTTGATCTTGCTCTGCTTTGTGAGAAATGACTCCTAATAGAATTGTTGTGTCGATATAATCTCCGGTAGGATTATGATTGCTTCTAGGATGTTGTGCATAAGACCATGGCTGCAGCTGATTGTTTTATTATGCGTATACAGCTCAGCCTCGGCTCTGTTGTAAAGAATTTTAATTTGTCACGTTAGTGTTTCCCTGTGATCATTGGTGGGTTCAGAGTAATCATTATTTATTTTCATGTATTTTTACATCAGCAAAGATTCACCCAGATTATACTTTTTATGAACATGTATGAAAAATGTTCCTTTTGTGTTCGGTTTTTGATTGTGTAGCTCCATTCTGCACGACAATGCAAAGCCATAATTAGGATTTAGGTTATTTCACCAAATCAAACTCCATCCATCCACGATATAAACTCCTTATCCATGTTAGGGTCGCGGTGGGACTGGAGCCTGTCCCAGCAGTCATTGGTTCGTATAACCAGAAAATTAGTGGAATGGCAACTAAAGCATTGGGATCGACGAATCAAAGGAGATTTACAGTATGAGTTAGAGTGCAGACCCTCTTTCTGGGACTGAAATCCCTTTGTATGGTTGCATATGAATTATATTACAAGGAGACAGTGTCTTCTTTGTCACTAAGGAAAGATTTTTTAGTTTTGTTTTGTTAATGAGCATTTCTATTCATACAAATCCCATCTTTTACATAAGAAACCGTTCTGTTTTCGACTCCTCGGACAGGTGCAATGACCTCATGTCCTGGTGTTGGAGGAAAAAAAGTGAGCCGAGAATGGAGGAGCAGGAAATTGAGTGAAAAGCTCAAAGAAGCACAAGACAGCGACAGATGGAGCGCCAGAGAAAAGAGATAGGGAGACCTGACTTAGCTAATGGGATAAGTCTTCAAGTGAGACAGTAATCTGGGTAATATGTCAGGCTGCTCCAGCTCAAGAACCTGACATCCTCCCAATTAAGCACGAGTGCAAAGGAGCCTTTTCCCCTAATAGTTTAACATGTAGTTTTACAGCAGAGGAGCATGACCTCAGTGCACAATCTGCACATCACAGCGTGCAGATTGACATCCCCGCAGATTTCTCCCCACAAACTTCATCAGCCTGCGGCTCAGCCTCGGCACAAAGCGAAACCCTGAGTCTCTGTTTATACTGAGGCGTCATGAAGCGAAGAGGCGGAGGGATAATGAAGCTGTTATCAATACTCGAGGTTATCAGACATGAATAGTTTTGAAGGAGTCCATTTATCTTCGTTATGTCTCCAAACGTGTCATTCATGGATCCATTACGGAAGTGTTAGGGCCCTCGTATTGACCGTATGCACCAATTCAAATAGACAGTGAGGAAATTGCCTTGTCTGAGTGTTCTCCACTCAGAGTAATAAAACACTTGGTGTCCTGCCTCCCGTGTCTGTTGCTTTGAGTCATGCAGCGTGTTGGGTTTTTACTGAGCCATCGTCACAGACGCTCACACGGAGACGTCCAGCTTCGCCCGATCTGCGGTCTTCTTCAGGGCTCTGTGGCTGATCACTATTGCGTTAAAATGGGTTTGGCCAGCTTGATGAAACCTTGATTTTTCCCAAACTCTCTTTTTTGTATGTTTCTTCTCCAATCTCTCAGCCCAATGTCTCTCTGCCGCAGCCTGTGCCAGCAGCTGCCATTTGGTTTTGTTTGTGGAGGGCTCACGGCCAACTGAACCAACAAGCTGTCTGATTAAATTGAAATTGGGCCCTCACTCTTGGCTCGCTATTTCTGTCGTGTTTTCTCTGTTTGACTGAGGGGACAAGATACATACATTTTCCTTTCATAAATATTGGTTAGACATATATCAGTATTTACAGCTGTGTTGCTAACTAACTCAAAAAAACAACAAGGAATATTTTTGAAAAGCGTTGATGTCAGAGTCTGGAAGTTTTTCTGAGTCGGTGGAATTGAGCTTTGCATAGAGACAAACTCAAATATTCATGAATCCCCAGCTCATCAGCCGTCTAGAACGTCAGCACTTGGTGACACAGCGTCTCTGTGATTTTGGTTAATTTTTCAAATTCTCATTGGTTATGAAAAATGTGAAGTTTAGGCACATAAGAGCAATGATTTGTCAACTTTTGAATGTATTTTAGCCAAAAGACAAAAAATTACTCTGGTCTTTCGCACTACAGGGACTTTTCTTCATCACATGAAGGAACGAAGATGCAAAAATGAATTTTTTTATTTTTTTTATTCTACTGGGAACTGTTGCAGTCTGCAAAAGATCAAACATGGATGATCGGTCAAATACAATCTTCCCGGAGCCCAAACAGACAGGCAACTCTCTGTAAAAACACAGAGACATTTGTGTAAAGCAGTGAGACAGACACAGTGAGGTTTCAAGACTGTTGACGATGGGAAATGACACGATAATGCAAACTGATGAGGTTGTGACAGCCCCGCTATGCTTTTATGTGTAGGAGGAGAGAGTTTCAGACGCTCAGAAACATCCTTCTTTCTGTATTGGAAAAGATATAATAGAATCGAGGAGAATAATCAGAGTGACTGCCATAGTTGGTGATGTCAGTTGCTCTAATTATGGTTATCGTCAAGGTAGTTGATTTGGAACGTGAGCAAGGAGCAGAGGTTTCTACTCTGGATACTACTAACTAAAGTCATTTAGTTTTAACTTATGATCGGACTGATTGGCCTTCATTTGGTTTATGCATTAATTTTTTACACTTTCAAAATTTTGAGTAAATGATATGTGTCTCTGCAAAAACTCAACAACAGCCTGGCAGGTACACTTAAACTTCTTTCTATCAGCACATCTTCCTCCCTGCGGTGAAAGGTGTTGCATTCAACTTCACAGTTCAGCTCATAGAACGGTGTTTGTGCTAGCATGACAGCCGAAAGAGGCGAAGCGAAGAAGGGAAGCTCAAAAATGACATTACATCACAACGTCATCCTGTTTTGGAATAAGTGACCTTTCAATTTCGGTACGAATTTCCTTCAACCTCGGCTCAGTGTATGCCTTATTACTTCGGTGAAAAGCAACAAGGCATCTGAAACACACGTGATTTTGTAAAAATAGCTGGTCTCTCTTTTTCTGTTACACAGCAGATCTTTTATATGACTTCACTTTGATGTCTGGACAGACACAACAACAGCATGGCATCAGCTGCTGTGCCTTTTGTAATGACATTTGGAAAAGTCCATTGGGTATCGCAACAGAGGATCCAGGATGAGTAATGTCAGATTTTATCAGACACCCGATAACACACACATCAGCCGGTTTTAGCACAATGACGATATTACAATAGCTGATGTTTGTATTTCAGGGCTGATCTAGATGTCTGCACACTGCACATCAATCCATTTATTCCTAGAGAATGGAGAAGAGGGACTGGAGTGCTTGTTTTGTAGAAATAATGAGATCTAATAATGAGTTCCAAAACTATATATGTTTTATTTTTTGACACAGGTCTAACAAGGCTCAGACGTTCATGTTCGGCCAAACGGGATCATTCAGTTCTTTGGGGAGAAATAAATAAATGGCAATTGAGTCCAAATGAATCCGTATTTCCATCGGTGGAACAGATATCAGTAACTTTAATAATATTAATTTCAGGTGTCTGAGGACTGGAATGCCAAGTTAAGCATTGCCGCTCTTGATAATGTGCTGTATTATCAATTCATTAACAGAAACAAACGTCTGTGGTAGCTGTCCCTCTGGCCAGCTTTGTCACTGGGTTGTCATGGTGATGTTGGGCCTAGTGCTGTATCTCCAGGTACGATCAGGCTGGAGGAGACAGGTAGAATGGAAATGGTGGGCATAATGTCAGTGGATATATGTGGAGAAAAACCTTACACTTCTTTTTATAGCTACTGCCTGTGATAGTTTGATCTGTCACAAATAGCCCACAGTGTGTAATGTGCTCTGGCTATTCCAAATTCTCACATGGAGGATGCTGTCTGTGTGTCACTGCAAAGACTTTAGGAGGAGAACTCACTTGTGTGAGCGTGGAAAAATACAAATCAGATGCCAATCAGGAAGTTTTGTGTACTTTGTGTCCTTTTAGAAAAGCATAGTTTATGTTGATTCAACAAGTGGCGCAATGGCTATTTTAATATAAATGATATAAATAATATAAATTTTAAGATTACATTACTTTTGCATTTACAGCTGTCAGTTAACGACAGCACGCACATCTGTTGCGTGAGTGCGATAGGTTATTCTGTCATTGATTTACACGCCTTTTAAAACTCCCACTGATGGTGCTCTTTTTTTATTCCACTTGACTTCACTTATATTTCTGCATCTGAATCCAACGCAGAGAATATGGAGTGACTGTCTTTATTTGTGTGACAGGTGTTGGCAAATCAGGTGCAAAACAGCCTGGATTGTTCCGTGCTATACTTTAAACAGATCTTCCTTTGCTGCATTTTATTCTCATTCTGCTCGGAGCTGTCATTCTCTCACTATTATCCAAAATAACTCAATTGCTGTATTTTCATTTCTCCTCTCTTTTCTTAATGCAAAGGCACACAATTACTGCGTTAGAACCATTTGAGGGTTGGGGCTGTCTGAGAAAGGTTGTGTTACAGCGGAAATGTCAGACTGGAATCATAATTTGTATTAAAAAACACATTTTTTTTTTAGTTTTGGATTTCAAAGTCCATCATTCCTTTCTTCACACGTACACACCACATACCACGCAGACAGGCATAAAGACAGTTTATGGTAATACGTGAGTGGGTGAAAATTTGTAAATCAGTAAGCTGGAACTTTTTGAGTAAGTAAGCACGCACTTTGAATCTCTACCCTTGTCATGATCTCAGACCTTTGTGTGAAAACACCAGGCACAATGGGTGACACCCTTAGTAATCAGCACCTGCTGCCTGTGACAACAGAAGTATATCGGCAGATGACATGTCATGCGGTCGCACACTGTGCCGCGATGTTTCTATTTGATAGGAGCGAGGATAAGGTGTATGTCTTAACAAAGAGAGAAAGGCGGACGCAGTGGGTGAAGGGGAAGCAGGAGCTCCCAAGCAGAGCTGCTGGGTTTGTGTGAATGGCTAATGATGAAAAAGTCATCCACAAGTCTTATTTGGGATAGGGAGTCATGGGTGCCAGGTAGCACCTGTCCAGATGCACTAAAGTGTGAATGTCTCCTCTTGACAAACTGTTACAACACCTCCCACTGTTTTGCTCATATTTGGTTTTTGTGTGTGTGCGTGAGTGTGTAAATGTTTAATATAGCCCGTCAGAAGGGCCTGCTTTTCCATGACCATGCACCATCAGTGCACATTGCATTGCAGCCGTATTAATTACATAAAAAAAAGTGCTCTACACTTCGATTAGAGCGTCGCACTCTACAGCATTGTTTCCCATACATCTGATCTATTTCCTCTCCCCCGTGCAGGAGTTCAATTAAATCCTTCATTATCATTTTCTGCTTACCTCTGGGTTGTCAGATGCAAATTGATCTTCCCTTCTTCACACTTTTTAATCAACATCAGCCTGAAGAAAAACAATGTCTCCCACAAGATAGCGTTGTTTGTCTTCACCACGTAGTGATCAATTTGTCCTGCATTACTGCAGCATCCATTTGTGGCGGTGGCGCTGCAGTATCTGATAGCTTTGAAAGGCTTTGACTCTTTGCTACTGTATATCCCCGAGCGGGAATGGTGTCTTTAGCTGGGTTTTAGCTCTGATGGAGCACTCACACGCTCAAATACACATACAACGTACACACGATGTCATTTCAGAGACTGGTTATGAAAGGATATTTGTTTTTGTGGCATGTGTAAAGACGTCACTAAAGACAGCAGTGAATTGATTTTTTTTCCTGTGCTATTATTGGTTAAAATGGATGTGAATGTGTTTAATGAACACTAGCCGCGTCTCCATCTAATGTCAAGTGAATTTTAAGCAAATTTTTTAAATGTTGCAAAAAAAGAAAATGCTAATTACTCAGCATGAGTTGTGTTTCCATCAGCTGTATTGGAGCAAATAAATTAGGCTACCTAAATAGCAGCTTCCGCCAATAAATCGAATCGAAGGCGTAGAGGTTCAGTAGAGGACATTTCCAAAATCCACCTCAAGCTAGCCTGAAAACTTTTTTGCGCTTTTTTCTAACTTTGACCTTTCCATCAAGCCTTTTTAATATACTTCACATGCAATGGACATAAAAATACCTTGATGGAAACACGGCTAGTGTGTGTTTATGGAGGAAGAAATGTCACCCCTGCATGTGTTATGATGAACCCTGAGAGAGAGGACAGGCATCCTAACTGATGTTCTTTCTGCTTGTCCCCTTGATAAGCCATCACTGTACACGTCCATTAGTGCAGGAGCTCAGATTTTCTCCAATATGATGAGTTTAGATCAGTCAATCTGAAAATCTCCGAGGGGACGCAGATACTGTAAGAATCAGGGCCCATTTAGATGCCAATATAGTCATCGCTGCTCTGAGTCCAGGTGAATTTCAGCCTGATCAGCTGTCACTGGAGTAACAGCTTGTGCTACTCTCTCACAAGCTGAATTATTGAAAATTCATAACACACCTACTGGGATACTTCTGTGCATGGTCTTTGATTGTGGTTTTGAATGGAATAGAGCATTATTATCTCTGTCACTGTTTGTCTGTCTGTTAGCAGGATATATGAAACTTAATGTGCAAATTGGTCGTAATCCAGGGAAGAACCCATAATTTTTGGTGAAACCCACATTTAAATTTGAACATTAAGTCATAGAAAATAAATCTTACAGATCCTGTAGGTCACTGTCATTTACTGGATGTTCGCCTTTTAGATTTTTAGTTATTTATTTATTTGTTTATTTAAATCTGTGTTTGCTGGAGCTAATCAAGTGTTTTGAACCAGTCGTGGCACGGCATGTTTAAACATGAAAGATTCTACGGAAGCGCCAATGATTCAAGCGAATCATCCTGCCGTTCCTGACTATGGAAATGTTCCTCTGGGCATAAGCCATCACTTTTTATATGAGACGTGGTTTCGGTTGTTTGATCGTTATCGTGATGCACGTAGGAGAAGATCCAGCTGTCAAGAGGCCAAATGGAAAAGCTTAGTTCAGTACCAGGTCAACTCTGAAACAACTCACGTTTAAGTGACAGCGCTGTCATCAAGAGTGGCATTCTGGAGACACATTAAGCAGAAGCATTAGGGATTCATTGTGGATGTCATATTAGGATTCCTTATATTCTCAGCATTGTTGTTATTGTCTTTGTAAATCCACTTTTGGAAGACGATAAAACACTTAAAAGACAACACATTCAGCCAAATTCACCATGTGAGACGGTAGGCAGGAAAACCATCCATTTCGCCGACTCTGTGCCGGCAAAATTGTAATTCCTCAGGTTGATGCATTGACAGGGCAATGAACATCCACATACTGTTGGGTGGCCATGAATGCTCAGATGCCCCCCATAGTTCCAGCTTGAATTACAGCAATCACAGCCGCTGCTCATTTCAGCAGAGCTCCTCTTTTGTCTTTGAGTCTTGAATAGGCAAAGGAGAACTCTGGCATTGACGGTGGCTCATTTGTTGATGTTTTATTTTTTTTTTAAACAGCAACAAAAAGCCCTTATGATGAATGTCCGAATTCATCCAAGGTGAATGATAATCAGATCCTCTAATTAAAGTAAGCACTGATAAATCCTCCGTGGCTATCAAATGGCAATTAAACATTATACTTAATTAAAATAAAAATACATTAGCAGTGGAAAACTCCCACTTTGCAAAACCTTAGAAGAGTAATTAAGTGAAATTGTGGACAGGCTTGGCATAATCCATAGAACCAGTATTCACTTTTTCCTGGTCAACATCGTGTTGATTTTTTTTTTCATTATCATCATATAACAAGAGCAGTTATAGTTATCACCCTAATTATCATATCAGTCTTAGGCTAAATTATTTCTCCAGTTCTTCATGAATCATGAACCTGCATCCATCCATAAAGGCCGCACCCATTTTCACCCGGTAAGATTTTTTTTATATCTCCTTTTATAATTTAGGTTCAATTGTCACAAGGAAAACAAAACATGTAGAATGTCTGCACCATGCCAGATAAAATGTATACATGTACTGCTGATTGTTGCGCTATAAAAACAGTTAAATTTTGTCAATAACTTTGCAGTGTGTTCTATTTTTGTAGAATGCTTTCTGTCAGAGTTTTGAAATATGAACGTGTATCTAGTTTATGTTAATGCATCAATAATGAGAACCGACAGAATTTGGAGCTACTGTACCCTGTCTGTACTCAACAGCTGTACTCCAATTCTGCAGATAGTCCTATTAAATATGAATACGAAAAATATACTGTGAAATTCACCATCAAATGGAGATATATTTTAACCCATGTGACTTGGGTGTTTTCATATTGTGTCTGTGGAAGGAAAAAAATGTTCCTCTGGGAGTAAATTCCCCAATCTGTTTTCCAAAACACCTTTAATCTGCATTGTTATACTGAGCGTAAACAAGGCAGAGATAGCGAACAACACAGCCACTTTGTCACACGGGTAAAATCCCTCAAGTAAAAGTTAATTAAAAAATAGTACGTGCTGACTAAATGTACTTACTTAACTCCCACCTCTGTATTATTGTATTTCATATTAGGGACACAGTGAGCATTCAAGGAACCCACTTTTCTGCTGGATGGTGTTTTATTCAGTATCGTTACTGTGTGCACATGCACAACCGATATCTGCTTATGCGCAAAACTTCAATTACAGCAGAAATCTAGTATTAATGTATTGATCTAGATTTATTACTTTACCAAACCTGCCAACATGCAAAGATTTGCTCTTTTATTTGCATATTTATGGCAGACATGTGTTGTCACTAAAGCAGACAGTGAAACAAGGGGTGCGGAGATAACCAGAAAGCAATCAACATTTCATTGCAGTTGTCAAGCGACGAATGATTTATGTCCGATCGTAGCTCTGGTTTGCCTCTCATCCTGCCTGTCAGCCGCTCGTCGTGTGTTGTTGTGAAGCAGAGGTGCTGCTTAGGTTTGATTGGAGTGGTGTGGAGCTGCAGCAGCAAAA
>OMNV01003694.1:9585-26672 GCA_900303265.1 Brotula barbata
TAATAACAGTATAGCTGTTAATTGATGAAGCTCCATCCATTAACCTGAATAGATTTAATTGCGCCCTTTGGCACCAACTACTCTCATAAACACTTCCTGTTTGACCTGCTATTTAACGAGGCTACAGTAAAATCGGTCCAGTGCCTAATAGGTGTTTAAAAAAATATTTTATTTCCTCAATATGTCAGAGGGGCAGATGCTTCAGGTTTTGACCCCTCTGGATGCAGAACACGTACTTCTCCGAGGTCTTCCCGAGGTCATTTAGAGGGTATGAAAACAAACAAACAAAAAACAAAACAAGACCGGATATACAATGAATGATTTATTGCAGAGCTCTGCCATCTAGTGGTCAGTGATAGATACTACAGTCAGTAGGATTTATGACCCAGAAACCATAAACACATCATTCAGCCACATGTGTTACATTTCCGCACGTCATTTTATATTTAATTTGATCTACACCTTCATGTAGCTGACACACACTTCAATAACTGTTACCCAACAAGCATGAAATATATTTACACATTCAATTTGACGTTAAACGGTAAAATTATCTAATAATTTTTTCCCACAATTTAGCGACATTTCCTCCCCGTAGCTCTTCTAATACGAGTACAAAACCTACACAAAAGACAATCCAAGAAAGAAGAAGATACAAATAAAAATGACACACAAAAATACATTATTTAACGCTAAGAGGTGCAGATAAGTAAACAGTAAAATAATATAAATCTGTATAAAAATTGTAATTTATTACACGTTGCTACAGTTTTAATTGCTTTTTGTTTCAGGGAGTGTCGCATTAAATAAATTAATAAATGTTTTAATCCATAAGTAATGCGACAAAGCTTGGCATCCGTTCCGATTTACTGTATGGGGATGGAATTTTATTAGCTACAATTAGCTACACGAATAGTGTTTTTTTCCCCTGCTTGGTTACGTTAAAAACACGTCAGAGCCATTTGGACACGCACACACACACACACGCACGCACGCACACACGTATACACGTACACACTTAACGCGCACAAAGTTGCGTTAAGTAAAATAACAGCATGAGCGATGTTTTCAAATTAAAATAGCGGAACATACAATCGTAACGTAAGTAAAAGCCTTATTGTCCAAAATAGGCGTCGCAGTGTAAAGATCAGAAAATTCGCATTAACATCTGACAGCATCGAATCTGAAAATAATGATGTAATTGCTGCATAATAAAATAATTACCTCCGTGTTGCTTTTATTTTGAAAGGACAAACAGGAAGTTCTGTTTTAATTCCACCAGGCTTGATTCTGGTCAAGCAGCCCTGGAGCGCTTATGTGTTTAATCGCAGGTGGTGCGGAGCTACAATCTCCTCGGCTGACAGGTGATGATTCGTCTGTGACGGAGCGATAATCTGCCTCAGCTTTATGATTTGAAATTCTTCCTCCCGGCTCCATCTTCTTCTTCTTGTTGTTTTTTTTTTTTTGCATCTCTGTGATTTACAATGCGGTCCTCGGCTTGGTTCCTCGCCAGTTGCGCTCTCATCCTCTGCACGCACCGACCGACTGACGGGGCCAAAGGACAGCGACAATGTACGGAGGTGAGACACGAAAAAAAAAAACATTGAAATCCCACTTCCTGTCTGTTTTTATCCTTTGACAGCTACAGCGATTTGAGTAATCAATGACCACAACAAAACGCCATCACGAATGGAAGACATTACCGGATGCGCTCGTGTCATGTGTAGAAATAAACAAATAAATAAAAGTAAACCTCCCCGGGCATCGTCGTTTTTCAGCAGGTGGGGACAACAACGGTGTCCCTGAAAAATGGCTCCCTAATTTAAGGACAACACAGCAGCGTCCGATTTGATCCTGAACTTCACCACTCACTGTTCTGTGTCTGACTTATCAGTTTCCTGCATGGACTGGCCTTTCCTTCCCCTGGTCTGTCTCAGCTCAACACCTCCTCCATGCAGTCCAGCCTGGCAGCAGGGTCACACAGTCTCCAGATAGAAGACCAACATTCCTCTAAACGTTGGCTCCATCTGTGTTTTCACACACGCACATTAGTCACTACTACTGCTGCTGCTACTGTCTGTGTGTGTGTGTGTGTGTATGTGTGTGTATACGCTCAGATTTACATTATTTGTATTAGAAGCGTCGTCTCCCATCAGTATGACATCACCGCCACATCTCCGTGTATCGTGAGGAATACAGGGAGAAAACAGTAATCACAGCAATAACATGAACGACGACGCACCGCACATCCATTTATTTCCCCTCAACTCCCTGTTGATGCAGCCTTAACCTCACTTCCATTGTTCTTCATCAGTACTGTGATATTTCACCCGCCCGGACGAATGGAAGAAAAACACACATCGCTGCGTGTGGTGTGAAGATCTGGTCTGGCTGCGTGAGTGACACCATTTGGCCACGCTGTGTTGTACAGAATGGTGATAAGAAACAAGGCTTCACCACAGATAATAGACCGTCATCCTCCTCTGCGCTCAGCGGTCCAACTTGTAATGGTTCGTACGGGAAAAGAAAAACCATCCGAGCTCTTGTGCACCTTGGCCCCTGTTCCCATCACCATGGAGATGGAATGTTGTGTGTCCAGGAGCTTAGAGTAGCCGTGCCTGGAGCGATAACACGCTAAAGGCTACTCGTGCATTGTAAACCCAAACAACTGGATTTGGAGGATATTTCACTTGTGGGTTATTCTACACCGATTCATCCTCTTTGTGTCAACATTCTCCTCCAGAGTGAAGGGACTCAGGGCCGTGATTTGGGTGGAGGCCTCTTTGTCGTGAGATGTTTACTGACCTGCCTCTGGCCTTCATTTGCTCTTTGTTTGGGCTGGTGGACGGAGTTCTTATGCAGATGTGCCGTGTCTGTCTGTATTTTGGCAGGGTGACTATTACTACGAGTACACAGAGTGTGACAGCACCGGATCCCGCTGGAGGGTGGCCATCCCGCAGGCCCCCGGAGCCTGCACCGGCCTACCGGAGCCGGTACGAGGGACGGAGTGCAGTAAGTGGGCACGAGGAGTGTGTTGGCGCGCTCGCGCGTGTGTGTGTGTGAGTCTTTTGAGTGTTTGTCACCTTCTTATCAGCAGCCTGGAATTTCCTGTTACCGCGAGCTGATTGACCCGGCGTAGATATCTTCCATCCAAACAGAGCCACGCCACGGGTCAACAACCTCGGAGCGAACCGCCATCCCACAACGCACACACACTGGCTTATTTCACACAATAACGGGTCACGCTGCGATTAGCAGTAATTAAATGAACGCGGCAAACAGACGTCCAACTCATGGGACGCACAGGAGTCCGTCCGTCCGTTATAGAAATCTGACCAGACAGAAAATGATGTCATATGTTCTCCTTTCTAATATATTGCCACGGCAACTGCTCCGTTAAGTAAAATGTGAGTCGTCGTGTGTAGTCTTGTGTGTAATTCTTTGTTTTCTATGGAGGCCTCACTGTGAAATGCGTCCTATGATGATGGACCCAGATAAGGAGACCTAAATTGTCTTCCGTTCTGTGGGTGATTATGTGAGTTTTGTTCCTCGTTAGTCTGTCTCACAACAGGTTTTTCTGGCCCTGTCGAGACTCAGCCAGGACCTGATCACAGGTGATATCGGTGTGGAATAATGGGGAACATCAGAGAGGTCTCATTTACCGTGACAACACAAACGCCCTCGCTAGTTGTAGCCCTAACTGTAATGTGTATGCGAGGTTATCAGGGAGGAACCCCCCGCTGACACGCTGCTCTGCTTTCATGTATCAAACGCTAATTAATATTGGAAAATGCCACACGAAATAGAAAATATTCTCATTATAATGTAAGACGGGTGCGAGGAGACACGGATCATCTTGAGCAAACAAAAGCTGTATTGTTTTCATTCATCTGCACACTTATCCTTTGTTTTCTCTGTTCTTTTTGTTTGTTTCCTTCTTCCTCTTCACGGGCAAATAGAAGCGGCAGATTTTTTTTTCAAACCGTGTCAAAACATGAGGTGCGACGTGAGAATGGGAAGGAGAGCAGCCGTACAGAGACTCAGTTTAATGTCAGCTTGAATAATAAACCATCACGCTAATGAGGACTGTTCAAACCAGACCACGCACACCTGCAAGCACCTTTTGTGCGCACTGCACAAGTGTGTGTGTGTGTGTGTGTGTGTCTTTATCTGATGAAGTCAGATGTGGTATGAGGAAAACCTGACATAGTAAAAAAGGAAACCAAAAACAACAAAAAAAAAACAGCAAACTGGCAGATATCAGAAATGCTGCCTTAGCACAAGACAGACACACACAACCTGGATTAGGTTCTCAAACACTTTGGCTTGTGATCATTTGGTTTTTACATTTTTGTAACGACAGGTCTGCTCTCTCTCTCTCTCTCTCTCTCTCTCTCTCTCTCAATTCAAAAGGGATTTATTGTCATGGGAAACATGTGTTTACGTTGCCAAAGCAAGTGTGTCATAGAGCAAAAAATGTCCATACAGTTCAAGATATTCTACAGTCAATAAATGTGTAAACAGAAAATACAGGAATAAAATAATAGTAAATAAGTAAAACATTGTGCTTTCACTGTACAAGGACATCTAAAAATGTGCCATACTATAATTAAGGCGTGTGAATGGTTGTGCAGTATTGCAACCTTACAATAAAAAGGGCCGATATACATATAAGGAGTTAAAAAATGAACTTAAAATATTAACAGAAGAATAAGAAATAAATATCTCTCTCTTCATAAATAAATATCTCTCTCTCTCTCCCTCTGTCTCTCTCTCTCTCTCCCTCTGTCTGTCTCTCTCTCTCTCTCTCTCTCTCCTTCTGTCTCTCTCCCTCTGTCTGTCTCTCTCTCTCTCTCTCTCTCTCTCTCAGCGTTCTCATGTGCGGCCGGTGAGTTCCTGGAGATGTCGGCCCAGGAGTGCACCCAGTGTGCGGCAGGAAGCTACTCCCTAGGCAGCGGCGTCCGCTTTGACCAGTGGGATTCCATGCCCGCAGGGTTCAGTAGCCTGGCACCGTCCCTGGAAAACAGTCCCCACGGTGACGACAGGATCACCTGTAACAGGTGTGTGAGCGAGGATGGAGTGAAACCGACGGTGTGTTTAGAAAGTGAGGTTTAACGTGAACATGTCCCTCTCCCCTTCCTCCCCCCTCCTCCTCCTCCTCCCTACAGCTCCTCCTGGGTGCCTCAGGGAAACTATCTGGAGTCCAACAGGGACGAGTGCACTGTCTCTCTTATCTATGCGGTCCATCTGAAGAAGCAGGGCTCGGTCAGCTTTGAGTACCAGTACCCGGACAACAACCTGCTCTTTGAGTTCTTTGTGAGTTCCTCCTCATCCAAACCAGTTTTGCCACGAGAAAACGATATCGACCGCGTGTGGAGGATGACGTGCCCTTCCTTTTGTTTTGAACTGTACGGACACACACACACACACACGTGCTCTGCACACCCACATCATTTTATTTTTGCACAGCCAACGCAATCCATCTCTCCCCGCTCTTCTCTCCTCCGATATGCGCTGACTCTTCCCGCAGCATCTGAGTTTCCCAACAAACGAGCGAATGTTTTGTGTGAAATACTTTGTTAGACTCCAAGCTGTCGGAGCCCGATGGGACGTTTAATGAGCGCTTTTAGTAAGAAAAAAGCAGGTGCACGGTAACGATGGAGACGGATGGCTTCACCTGTAAACACAGGCTGTTCTCTGCTGCAGGGGCGCGAGTGACAAATCTCCCAGAAGTCCAAGCACAGGTGCAACTAGGCCGCAGGAGCAGGGCGCGTCGAAATGGAATGCGGCCATTATTCAAATTGGTTATAAAGCTGTGTTGGACATGACAAAGTGTCCACTGAAAAGCAGAGTGCTGCGAAAGATGTGTGCTATATGTGGCATATGCAGTAAAATAAATCATTCTGTGTGTGTGTGTGTGTGTGTGTGTGTGTGTGTGTGTGGGTTTCCACAGATCCAGAATGACCAATGCCAGGAAATGGATCAGGCTGCTGATAACAAATGGCTCAAACTCACCAATCACGGGGAATGGGCCACCCACACGGTACGAGCAGCAACACGTCCACTCAGTACCCATCAGGAACAGGAAGCGCAGGGAGGGGGGAGGGGACTTTTGGCAGCTGGCCCTCAGATGATCAGGCCACGTTGGACGGACAACCTGAAACGTTATAGGCGTTTATGTTATTTGTGACCGCCCCCCCTTTGGATGATCTTGACAAAAAGCGATGAGTCAGAGGAAGCACGTTTGTTTAATGGCCGCACAGTTTCCGTCTTAATGTCATTTTCATGCTCTGTAGGCCCATTAAAAGGGGCCGGATCACGGCTCGCTCTGTAAAGTTTCATGACATCACCACACCCATGTAGCATCTTGGAGTAATGAATGAAGTCATTCATCTTAAAGCCGGTTTAATTACATCTGTCCGGCGTGTTGGATGCTGCGCCTAATGCGCGCTGATTTACCGGGCAGGCCTCATCTCCGCGTTGAGCTCCGATGCAAACGACGTGGAGATGAGGGCGCCCAGTCAGAGATATTTTACCTCTGTTTCCTGCCGCAGTGGTTGCTTTAAATGCTAATCGGTGAAACGGTATATTCCAGGTGAACTTGAAATCTGGCACCAACATCCTCTACTGGAGGACGGGTGGCGTTCTGATGGGGACCAAAGTGGTGAAGCCTGTTTTGCTGAAGAATGTCCAGATAGAAGGTCAGGCTTTCACTCTCTCTCTCTCTCTCTTTGCCTCGTCTCATGTTCAGTGTTACATGAGCCCATATTTGTTTTCCCTTTCACATTTTTTCTTTTTTTTTTCTCTCCCCGTCCGATGCCAGGAGTCGCCTACACGTCTGAGTGTTTTCCATGTAAGCCGGGGACCTTCAGTCGAGTTCCCGGCTCTTCCACGTGCGAACCCTGTCCTCGGGACACCTACTCGGGCCACGGCGCCAGCTCCTGCACCGTCTGTAACAGCTCCACTCAGTATGCATGTAGGTACGCTCACTTTGTACACAGGAGCCCCAGTCCAGTATCCACAGTCTAGACTAGATGGCTGTCCTAAATTATAATAATAATAACAATAATAATAACTTTATTTGTGTAGCACCTTTCATACAAGAAAGGCAACTGGAACTGCTTTAAAGGAAGTAAATTTGGCCTTAATAGGCAAAAAATGAATAAAATGAACATAAAAACCAGTTAAGAACATTAATAATAGAAATCAGGATAAAATTAAAGTTGCGATGTGATGAGACGAGTGACGTGATGAGATAAAACTGTGCTCATCCACTCCAAAATCACATGATCCGGTTAGTAAATCTCGTCATGTGATTCTGTTAATGCCTTTTCAGAACTTATTACATGTTTAATTCATTACACCTCAACTATGATATGAATATTGTATGAAGTCGTGGCTTCCTTTAAGTGTGGCGTTTTCAGTAGTTGGGTCCTGTTTTGAATATAATGGATGGAGGTTTAGGCCCAAAGTGAGGGCGGACGGTCGTTTCTTTCTATTTACGTGGATGGAAACGACTTGGAGTGGAGCCAGATAAAACCTCTTGGAGAATTCATTAGTTTTCCCCCCTTTTACCTTCGCGTCTTATTTCCGTAATGTTTACCGTGTTCCGCTCGATTTTGCTGGCGTGACATTTTGCTCTCGCTGCTTTAACTGTGGTTTTATTTTCATTATCACAGCCGAGGGATCAGCTGCGTGCAAGGACAGACCTCCGTGTTCCAAAAAAGACTATTTCCAGATCCATACGGCCTGTGACAAGGAAGGCAAGGTGAGCGCAGCTGATAAACGTTCGACTCTCCCCCCTCTCTCTCTCTCTCTCTCTCCCTGCTCCACCCCCGGAGCCCGTCTGTGATCACAGTTTTCCCAACCTCTCTCGCTTCTTTTGTAATTGCAGACTCAGGTTATTTATAAGTGGATTACGCCTAAGATCTGCCTGGAGGACGTGGCCGGAGCTGAGACGTTGCCTCCGAGTGGGCAACGAGAGCCCTGCCCCCCGTGCAACCCTGGTTTCTACAACAATGACACAGCCACCTGCTCTCCCTGCCCACCTGGGACCTACTCCGATGGGATGAAACGTACCCACAGTTTTGTACACTCATCACCGTGCCCCTTTGTGTGTGTGTGTTTCAGTCTCTGTTCCTGATTTTGTTCTCTTTTCCCCCAGCGTGCGAGCGCTGTCCGGCAGGCACCGAAGCGACGCTCGGCTACGAGTACAAATGGTGGAACGTTCTGCCGACCAATATGAAGTCGTCCTGCTTCAACGTGGGAAACTCCAAATGTGACAGCATGAACGGTGGGTGCTGCTTACCCTCTGAGTGTTTGTGTTGGGTGAGAACAGTGGAGTGACGTGGATTTGTTCTCTCCTGGAGGCTGGGAGGTGGCCGGAGATCACATCCAGAGCGGAGCGGGGAGCTCTGATAACGATTACCTCATCCTCAACATCCACGTTCCCGGCTTCAAGTGAGCACGGTCACTTCCTGTTTCCAAGCATCCACGACGTCTCCACATCCTCCCCGTCTAATTCTCTGTTTGTATTCTTCATCAGGCTCCCGATGTCGATGGCGAGTAACGCCGGCACAGAATTTGGACGCATCACATTCGAGTTTGAAAGCACGTGCGTGGCCGACTGCGAGTTCTACTTCATGATGGTAAGCGCGTCAGCGGACGGCGTCGAATTCAAATGCGCAATACGTCGTCGTGCGTTGTCAAAGTGGCCTCGATGTCGCTCGTTTGTAGGACGTGAACAGGAAGAGCACCACGGTGGTGGAGTCGTGGCACGGCAGCAAAACCAGGCAGACCTACACGCACGTCATGACGAAGAACGCCTCCGTTTCCTACACGTGGGCCTTCCAGAGGACCAACCAACCTTCGGACGTGAGTACGCACACATCAGCTTCCTGTCGGGTTCGTAATGTGAATCACGATGCACATTTTCTCTTCCCTTAACCCCACAGTTCGTTTACTCGGTCACACGTGTTCAGTGGTGCAGAACTATCGCGTTTCTCACATTTGCGTCAAAGTTGGAACTCTTGGCGACTCCCAGTAAAACACGACCTTCCTGTTATCACGTGAACTTTGTCATCTCATGTCCTAAAAACCACGAACGGTATCTGATTACCAGGTGCAACAACTGAGGCAGCTTTGTGTGTTTTGGAGTCAACACACACTGGGTACACCGAGCACTCCCTTCAGCTTCATTTCAGATAATATTTCATCATCATCATCATCATCATCATCATCAGGTCATATTTGCTTAAGACAAACTTCATAAAAAGCAAAATACTGCTCCCATTCTTACACTCTTATCTTGCATCGATAGAGACATAAAATGAGTGTAGTGTCACAGGTGGGTCAAAGATTCGCATGATTGGTCCTGTCAGGTGTTTCACCCATCGTTTCCATGGATACCCCAGCCTGTACCCGTTTCCTTCATTCACCTTCAGGTGCGTCACTATGTCAACGACGTGGCTCGCATATACTCCATCTCTGTGAGTAACGCCGTGGACGGGGTGTCCTCCGGGTGCCGGCCGTGCGCCCTCAGCTCTAGGCCCTCCAGCTCCACGTGTGTCCCCTGCCCAGCGGGACACTACATAGACACGGGCACCAACAAGTGCACGGAGTGTCCCCCCAACACGCACCTGCTGTCCCATGTCCCTCCGGGCCCAGATGCTTGCAAACCGTGCGGACCGGGCAGCAAAAGCGACAAGGTTCTCCAACGCTCTTCGAACAGATACTGTATATGCGTACGTGTGTGACTGTGTAACGGTGTATATTTCATACACAACTGTATTTTTTTTTTTTTCAGGACCACAGTTTCTGCTTCAACGATTGTCACTTCACCCACACGGAGGGCAACGTCTCCCTGTCGTTCGTCTTCAGCCAGCTGGGCTCCGTGGGCTCGCTGATGAACGGTCCGAGCTTCACCTCCAAAGGGACCAAGTACTTCCACGAGTTCAATATCAGCCTGTGCGGCGCGGAGGTATAAAGAGACGCACACACACACACACACACACACTGAAGATAGTGCTCTTTGAAATCCAACTACAGCGCTCCCTCGCTTTTTTTGCTCTTCTTCCTCAAGGGTCACTTGGCGCGGTGCACAGACAACGTAACAGACCTGTCCGTCAACGAGGCCGAGAGAGAGAAAGGCGAGGGCGCTAACTCGGTCAAGACCTTCATCTGCCAGTCCACCATCATCCCAGCGACCGGACGCGGCTTCCACACAGCGCTGTCCTCTCAGTCCATTAACCTGGCCGACACGTTCCTCGGTGTGTGAGGATCACAGCGGCTGTAGTGTAGAAATGTGTGTAAGGATGCTCAGACTGTTAATAGACAAGATCCCAACCCGGTCTTTGTTTTACTGTCACCAGGAGCATCAGTACAGAGTACGCTCGATGGAATAAGGGCAAGACCGGAGCTGTATCCTCAGACCTCTAAGAAAGTCCCCGATGTCAACTTCTACTACCGGTACTCCACAGTTCACACACTACAACAAGACATTTACACAGTAGCTACATTTTCTCACTGCTTTATTTTCTAAGTTCACTGGAGACGACCTCATCCTGTGAGTCCGGTCGGAGTGCCGTGGTGACGCTTCGCTGTAACCCGGACAAGAGTCCTAAAGGGGAGCTCTCCGTTCCCAGGTACCGGGTGTCATCCCGTCCGGTGTCATCGTCAGGTGTGTGTGTGTGTGTGTGTAAGTGACAGCCTGTGTTTCGGTGTTGCAGTCAGTGTCCCGCGGGAACGTGTGACGGCTGCACCTTTCATTTCCTATGGGAGAGCTCAGGGGCCTGTCCCACGTGCACGGAGAGGGACTACCATCGGATAGAGGGAGCCTGCAAGGGAGGACATCAGGTGAGAGGTTTTGTGTGTGGAAGATGTCGAGTCGAGTGTTACTGGCTGCGTATTCACTATATATAGATTTGTTTGGATTTGATTAGATTTGTTGTTTTATCTGTGCTGTCTATCTCTTTATTAGAAAATACAGGAAATGTGTGTTCAGTATTAAAAGGACTATATGTGTGTGTGTGTGTGTGTGTGTGTTCATGGATAATAGGACTTGCTGTATGTGTGGACTGAGCCCAAGCTGTGCATGGGCGGTGTTGTTCTGCCTGAGAAGAGGACTCTGCCGTGTGAGAGCATGGACTTCTGGACGCGGCTCGGTGCCGGGCTCGGGGCTTTCACCGCCGTGCTGCTCGTGTCCCTCACCTGCTACTTCTGGAAGAAGAACAAGAGGTACCCCCCTTGTCTTTTATTCCCTCCTTCCTTCTTGTATTCGTCCTCTTTCCCTTCCGCCCTTTTGTGTGGTCTCCTCCTCCTTTCATGTCGTATTTTTCTTCTTATCCTCTCCCTTCCTTATCTCCATCCCCTCATCTCTCATCCTTATCCTCCTCTCCCGTCCCTTGTTTTGCCTTTGTTCTTCTCTCCTTAATTAGTTTTGACTCTCTCCTCGATCCCGGCAGTATTGATGGCGATCTCTTCCCGCAGCACTAATTGTATTGCCTGCCTCTCTGCTAGGTTGGAGTATAAATACTCGCGGCTTGTGATGTCTGCCAATAAAGAGTGTGAGATGCCAGGAGCTGACAGCTGTGCTGTGATGGAGGGAGAGAATGACGGCGATCTGGATGATGAGGTTGTGTACACGAAACCTTCGCTACTGGGAAAACTCAAAGCCATCGCGTCCAAGGTGAGTCGCAGTGCAAGGCTACGTTTAAAGACGGCGAGCATCGTTTATAGTTGTGGGTGTTTACTTATGAAGAACTTGAAATGTGTTTGTTTTGGGGCCACAGGGAAACGGAGAGTGCTATGAAAATGTGCAGTTGAACTCGTCTAACTCAAAAGCTCTGGTATGGAGCTAGGGCGACGGTGGAACAAGTGGGAGTGAGAGGAGAGACCAGACCCTCAAGGGACTTTACACCTCCTTAGCCAATCACTCCCTTCATGAGCTTTGGAACCTGAAATGTACCACCCCACCCCTTACACACACACACACACACAGAGTGCACCTAGAGCCAGGTTCAGAGACGTCCCACTAATATGGTGGCCTTAAAGCTTGGTACGACGGAGCCGTCCAACTCGAAGCATAATACTGTGAAGCAGGCGTGGACGGCGCCGCAGAAGACGCCGCGTGGTCAAATTCTGAGCCGCACCGAAGTCGGAAAGAGTTTCGAAAGTTCTCAGGTAAAGAAGAGGACGTACTCCAGATGTTGTGTTTTGTCTTTATTTATTTCTGTCTGTGTTTTGCGTTCAGTAGATGTAGACGTTCATCTACGGTGTATCTTGTGCGAGTGGCTGCTCTCCCACACACACACACACACACACACACACACACACACACACAGGCACATTTAAAGCCCCGTTTGTTTCATCGGGTCTTTTGCTTTGTTGTGAGTGTTGCTATGGGAGACGTGTAATGCTGTCCAGTTGAAATGATGTCATACTGTATTAGGCACACAAGACTGTGATGCTGGCTGTGTGTGTCAAAATAAATGATGTATTTGTCTATGTGTGATTTTTTTCGTTTTCTGTTTATTCTTCCGAAGGTTCTTTTCTGGAACGCACAGTCGGGTTTGAAGCCGTAGGAGGTCATTATTTGACCATTTACACTCAAAGGTTGTAAACGTATGACGTGAAACAAATTTACGCTCAAAGTTTCTCAAGATCTTTTGCGTTTAATCTTTATTTAAGCGAGTGGCTGCGGAAATCTCCAACTCAAATTTCCAACTTCTGATAGCGTTGAAGTTTGGAACATCAACTCATGCAGTGTTTTAATCAAATCTGTCTCCATTCCAAATATTTTTGTCTTTATTCTCTGCCATTTTCTAAGTGATTCCTGGGCGTGCGAAAGTAAAACCTCATAAATTGTTGCCATTTTTTTTTGCCAATTTCTGAAAAATCACAACTGAAACGATGCAAATTTCTTCTTTTCTTGCATGTTTAACCTTTTTATGATTTATTTACTTATTTATTTTTGAGGCTCTGTGTCACTCCAGCCTCCCACCGCTCATCTATATTCTTGCCATCTGCTGTTTGTCCTGTAGAGGGCAGTAGAATATAAACGTTGAGAGCCACCTGGCCTCACTCTTACAGTACAGCGCATGCTTTAACATATAATTTGGTTCTTGAAAGTGTACCCCCCACGGTATTAGGACTCACATAGTAACCACGAGTTGATTTAAAGTGATGCAGCCTAAGTGTTTGGTAAGTACATGGAAATTCCTGACTGTTAAAAATGTGTTTTGATAGCCTGTTTAATGAGCTGTAGCCTAAATACCACTGGAGGGAAGCTGAGGGCGCAGGGACCTGACTTGTCAACATTTAGTGTTACATTTTACTAACTACCACAATAAGACTTGAAGTTTATTTCCATTGTCCTGCTGAGAGGAGCAGAGGAGCTTCCTCTTTATCTCCCCGTGGAATTAATTGTCCTGAGGCTGAAGCAGACGCTGCTAATGTGAGTGCGATCGCTAAGAGAACATATTAGGCAGCGTTAGTGTTATTTATTTTCCGGGAGTTTGCCAAAACACACAAGCCTCTGCGTGAGTGTGTGCGCGTGCGCGTGTGTGTGTGTTTGAGAGACAGACGGTAGTGCCGGCACTCTGTTAGGCCTACTGGTGCTGAGGAGACAAGGATGGACAAGGAAAGGACCAGCAGACGACATTGGCTGTTTGCTTGTTTGTTATTTATTATGATGTCATCATGGCCTTGTTATTGCACATATGGTAAAACACGGAACTATTGCTTTTTGTCGTCGGCCAGTTCCAGAGTTGGGTTTGACCTCGGCTTCATTTTACAGCGGAGGGTCAAGTCTAGACACCAACAACACACACAAAGTCCAGCAGGGTTACGGTGACCAGAGCGCATGGGAACGGGTCTCGGAACGGGTCTCTAAAACGGACGGCTTGGTGTATAAAACCAAAGAAGAAAACTTTCCAGAGACGATAAACTGATTGTAGCGACGTGGCGATCCCATTTCTATTCCCACACACACACACTCCCCCCATTTTTACCTCATTATGGCACATGTTTCAGCAGGGACTAGGTGGTCTTGGCCCGGACCGACTCCGTAGCAAGTTTCACATATAGGGAGAGCGAGGACGGGGTGAACGGAGTGAGTCGGGGGAGAGGTTGGAGGGCTTTGTCAGAGCGAGAGAGAGACAGGGTCAGAGGAAGAGTGTGAGACTTGTCTTAGCGTAGTCTGTGGACTAAATGAGAGGAGAATGAGGGTTAAGTGCTCTATTTATGTGGCCATTAAAAGCTGGGAGTGGAGTACTGGTTCCCGCTGGGCCAAATCCCATCAATCATTGCCAATTTGAATCAGAACCAGCCACCATTTTCCCCTCTTTCCATTCGTCTTCTCTTCGCCCTCTCCTCACCCCGCCTCTCCTTGCAGACAAATAGACATTCCGGCAGCGGAAGTGGCAGCGGTTGTCCATAGCAACCTGCCATGTGGGGTGTATCTTGTGGGAGCAGGACCACTGAGTGAATGGCTAAGCCTTCTGCTAACAAAGACTGTGAATCTCTGGGAGGCTTTGAGCTTCCATAGCGGTGCTGTGGGAGTGTTTTACATAATCCAGCAGCAGCAGCAGCAGCAGCAGCAGCAGCAGCAGCGGCAGCAGCAGCAGCAGCTTCCTTCTGCTCTGCCACATTGCTCTCTGCACCTAGAACACACCCCGAAGTAGGTCGGCATGTCTTGGCACAGCCAGCGCTCTCTAAAATTCTTTCTATCTCTCATTCAGTGTGATAATCTGCCAGGATGTTGTCGGGGATGAGTCGTGAAAAAGGTGCGGAGAGATGAAAGTCCTCCAAAGTTCGGCGGGTGCCCACGACTGCGTGCGGGTTTGACACATAAAACGGAGCTAAATGCTCCCTGTGTCGATTTCCCAGGTGAGCTCCAATGCTCATGCGGGACATCGACGTTAAAAGTGCAAATAACGATTGTGTAATATTTTGTCGAACTCATCGAGCGTGTCGGTATTTTAACGTAACGTAACCGACTATCACATCACAGCGCATCAGCTGGGATCCGGCGGAGACTTCGGTCGTCTGATGGTTACGGACTCGAGCTTCTTTTGTTGCCGTGTCGTGCCGGCGGCTGACTTTGTGTGCTTTGCTTCCTCCGGCGATCCTCTCCGGGACTGCCTGATGCCAGCTGCTGCACTGCGCCTCTCGGTGTCGACGCATTTAACGGCGACGCGTCAACTGCACGCTTCAGCGAGTCGACGAATCGATGACTTTGTCTTAATAATACAAACACATCCCGCCCTCCGTCCTTTCGTTTGTGCGTTAAAGCGAAGAAATCAATAAGGACGGCCTCGTTTTCCTTCTGGCGCTGAAGCGTTTATCTGTATGAAATGAGGAAACGTGGCGTGTTGTAAATATCTCAGGTTTAAAGAAAGGAAAGACGGAAGGAGGGGGAAGCGACTTTTCCTCTGATTGACAGCATCAACACTTCAGGTAAACATTCATTAGGTGTGTCAGGAAGTAGAACTCTCTCCCCATACCGTCACCCTGAATCCTATGATCCATCCCGATGTCCGACGGCGAGCTGTGGGCGACCTCAAACGTACATTAAGGCACATAGCCATGTTCAAAACGTCACCACATCGCAAAAAAAACGCCATCCTCCGCTCCTCCGATTACCCTCCGTTGGCGTTGGAGTCGCTGGAGCGCCAATTCATCGTCGACACCGTCCAAAAGAAAAGACAACATCTGAAAACGCCGGCTACGCTCACAGGTTCGAGGCCGGAGAAACGGATTGGTCTGTTGTGCTAATTTGAGCCGTCCGTCGTTTTAACAACACCCTCAACAGGCGTGCGGCGTGAGCGCGTCGTAGCTTCGGCGAACGCGCGTCTGGAACTGCGGCCGTTCCTATAAAGGGATTTCATGATTAGAAATAGAAAAAAACCGAACATCTGTATCAAAAAGCAAGAGTTTTTTTTTTTTAACCAGCAAAACAGCCAAAAAGAGTTCATCACACTGATCTAGGGATGGAAAGCACGAGCTGTCAGTGGACGAACGGGACGGACGGACGGGACGGACGGACGGACGCACGCACGTCGCGTACGCGTCCGTAGCTGCTCTACGTTAGCCGTTGTAAGTTTCACCCACATTCATTCTATAATCGCGAGACGTTGTGCTGTTTGAACCATCGGTAGTAGAATATACAAATGTACAGATACACAATAGAAACGCGTAACGTCGTTAGTTATTACAACGAAACCTACAAAAAAAACAAACAAAAAAAAACGAAAAAACAAAAGCATGGGAGTAAAAAGTCGGCGGGGTATTGCAGGCGGGGCAAGCGGGGGCCACCGGCGTGCGTCCGCGCGCACGCCCTCCTACCGCGGTGAAGCACGTTGTCTATTTACAAAGCGTCGTTACAAAGCTATCAAAAAACAAAGGCTCCAAAAATTCCTCCTAAAAACTTTTTTTTGTTCTTTTGTTTCTCTACTTACAACAATGTTGGTTCCATGTATGTACAGCCCTAGAAAATAATTTAATTATAGTTACACACTTTCTACATCTGTGAAATAATACAGTTCTAGTCCACAAAGACGGTGTGTTTCGCTTGTGTGCGTGTGCTTATGTGTGTGTGTGTGTGTGTGTGTGTGCGTCGGTTTGGGGAGGATCGTGTTTACAAATTGCTAACAGTCGCAGGGACAGCTTGTAGGAAGTGGAGCGGGTCCGGTCACAGGGAGGATGTAGTGGAGTCCACGATCTCCCTCCCGTTGCACACCGTGGGAACGAAGTGGGCGCTGACGGACGCTGGAGGAAGAGAGGGAAGAGGAAGAGGAAGAGGAAGAGGAAGAGGGAAGTGAGAGGAAATGGACGGGAAGCACAGATTCAGAGGTCGAAAATATTCAAATGCAGACCAGCACGATTCAACACGACGACCTCATAATGGAAGACTCTCTCCCTCAGCGCGCGCGTGTGTGTGTGTGTGTGTGTGTGTGTGTGTGTGTTGTTTAATTTTACCAGTCAGCAAGAAGCTTCAGCTATAACCGTAAAATTCGTTGTCGGCTTAATTCCGCTGTAATAAATGCTTTTGCTGTTTGCAGTTCATTTAGAAAAATTCACCGCTCGCC
>OMNV01003695.1:16371-32062 GCA_900303265.1 Brotula barbata
TGGGTCCCACCCCTGACGGGACGATCCCCCCACTCTTTGAGGAGAGGCTCAGGGGCGTGGGTGCCTGGTTACACATCAATGGAGAGTCCATCTACGCCTCCAAACCCTGGAGGGTCCAGACCGAAAACGGCACTGTTCCAGTCTGGTAAGAAAGGTTGAGATCTGCAGAATGGACTAGCTAGAGAGAGGGATACCAGTCTGTATTTGTAAATATACAAATGAAAACAGTAAAATGTGGAACCTACTACTTGTTACCCTGTCAGCAGAGATGAGATGAAAATACCCCCTCAACCATTTAACGTAAAACAAACTCAACTGCAGTACGTTTGCCTCACACTCAGACATTTTTATTTAAGTACACGACTCCTCCACAACTTATTCAGACGAAACAGGCTGCAGTGCGGAGCGACTGACTTCCTCACGAGGCCCACAGGGCAACCGTAAAATTACCGTAACTAACCAGCGCACCGCAGCCAGAATTTGGAGTGCTCAAGTCCTCACACTTTTCTACTCGCGTTCGAAACGATGTGACTCATCGTCCTCGTGGTTGTAGGTATACGACCAAAGGGACAACTGTCTATGCCACTGTGACAGCTAAACCTTCCAAGCCGACGCTGCATCTGCTGGAGCCTCGAACATCACAAGCCACCAAGGTAAGACCACAAAAAGAAAACGCTGTTCCTCCCACCTTCACGTGTTGTGCAAAGCAGCAGTACCGTGACGTGTGCTGTGGATTAGCCAGGCTGCGTAGTGGATGTATCGCTTGCTCCTGAACAGCACTGAATCATGGATGTTCTTCTTCAGGTCTCTTTGCTGGGGAAGTCTGAGCCCCTGTCGTGGTCTCCACTCTCCCCCAGTGCTGGTCTCATTGTTTTACTCCCTGAACTCCCATTCGTCCCCGGCCAGGCCTGGACTCTCAGACTGGATGGTGTCCAGTGATCCTCCAAGACACGGAGGGATAAATCTTGTCCAATGGATTATCAAAAGACTGATTGCCTCCCTTTCAATCCTTCCTAAGTTGCGTGTTTGTTGGTGCTGCTGCTTCAAAATGATTATGGATGAAATGATTATGACGTTTCTGGCTTCCTGTCAGCTGTGTCTTAAAATTTTAAAACGGATGGTTTAAAATGAACAATTTATAAAAAGCACTCTTTATTTTTATAAGTGTACGCTGTGTGCGACTTGAATAAACCCTTAAAATTCTGATGTGTCTGCTGAACGTGGAGAGAATTTTTGCCGTTGCTGACCTTGTGATTGTCGCCTGCTTCTCTTGAGCATCATCAAAACCTGATTCCTCGTCACAGCTGAGGAAAGAATAGATGGAGGTATCAATGAATGTGTCTGTTCGTCTCAAGGTCTGAAGGAATGGATGATACCCCGGAGAGCTGTGCGTTTGGCTGGAAAGCCAGCTGCGTGTTCCCTCCTCTCGGCTGGCAGGGGAGGAACGTGAAGTTGGAAATGTAAATAGAAGTCTTTGGTCTTTACCCTCTGCTTTCTGCTCATCAAAACTTTGATGGAATCATCCGGCGTGGTTGTGTGTGACATCCAACCGTTGCACTGGTGTCAAAAATCGCCCCGTCCGGCCTCGATTTCAACAACATTTCCCGTGTTTGGTGGCCTGTCACCGGCTGTGATTGTGATTGATTCACTCTTTTGCACATTGTGACGTAAAGGGTTTGGTGGGTTGGGATTCATAATCATGCTGATGATTAATGATTTCGCTGTCAATTTGTTTGCTCGTGGAAGGAGCGTAAAAGTTTGGGCAGTAGACCCGAATAAATGAAATTAAGAACAGGGAAATTTATGTAATATATCCACTCAAAAATGACTGACAGCCCTGGAGTGGAACTCAAGAAAACCACATTTAACTTGAGATCATTTTGTGGCGACTCTACTACGACAAACTTCCTGTCGTTTTAAGAAAGAAGACATTGACTTTTTGCAGCGTTTGAAGTTACAGACTCAACACAGGAAAGACAAAGGATACACAACAGCCCTCCTTTAACTCGCTAAAATAGCTTTATAGTAATCATATTAATAGTAATAATATTAGCCATTAGAAAATGCTTTGACAATGTTGACAGTGTTACATTCTGTGTTGGGGTAAACCACGTCACAGTGTGCCATCTCTCTGGGCTTCAGCGCCCTCAGACGTGCTCCTTGACACAACCAGATCCATAAACGTAGAAGATCCATAAATTAATTTGTATGTACAAAATGGGAACCACAACACAACAAACAAAAGAATGATATACTGTGTAACACCCTCAACCGGCTCCACGTCATCACACTGCAAAGCTCACCGTGTTCTCATGCATCTTGTGTTATAAAACAAAGTTCACTCTGGTTTCTTATGGCATCACTATTGCTATATGCTCCAGTCAATTTACTCAATGTTTGTATTTACAAGTCGCCTTGGCATCAAATCAAACGTGTTTAAATAAAGCTGATCTGTCTCGCTGTATCAAACCCTTCTGATTAAAAACAGAATGACAGGAAGTGGGTGACAGAGGAGAGACAGAGTGCTGTCTGTTTGCTACATTATTACAGAGTTGGACGTCGTGTTTTTACCTCCTCAGGGATTCCGAGCGGAATAAAAGCACGTGGATAAATCAGGCGTCGAGTTCGGATCGTCCGTTCGGTACAGCACTCCACTCCTTTGGTGACGTCTCACGCCGCCGCGTGTGGAGCGTCCGTCTTGGATCCCAGAGAAACATTTCATCCCAGAGTTTTCTTTTCTTCGACTCCCTCTCCTTGCTAGCAGCGACTTCAAAGATCAAACGTTTTTTGTTTTTTTTTAAGATATTATCGTACACAAGACTTGCCCTTGAATACAGAGCAATGTTTACCCATAGTTATAATTGAAATGACAACACCGTTTATAGTAATGACAGTGAAGGCGATAACTCATTTAAATGACAATAATCATACTGATAATAATCGTATTGTAATAACAATATATGTTATATTGAGAAGAGCAATGTTCATTGGCAACAGGTATTTACATTTTTGTAAACATGAGGGTGGCAGGGTATTTTTTTCTTAATTACACAGTAATTGCTCAGTTGTCTCTGACCCACATGGTTACCTGTGTGTGTACTGTAAAGCAGCATCACAGTGCAAATGCACACACACACACACACACACACACACACACACACACACACTTCAGCGCTAAAGGCACATTAGAGTTCCCGTTGGACAAACATGTCTGTGCTTTGCCTCATTCAACTCTGCATCACTTTACAAGGCCACGCCTCAATTTAAGGTATGTGACAATGAGGACCTGGAGTCATGAGGTTCTCATGGTCGACTCTGAAACACATCCACACCCCTGACACGACCCCTGACACGACCTCTGCAGGAGCGAGGCCTCGGACAAACCTGAGCGGATCACGTGATTTGGTGGAGACAGAAATGTTCAACAGTCCTATTTCTCCCACACTGACTACATGTTTCTGAAGTGTCACGTGGTCTGGTCAGGTTTGTCCGAGCAGGTCAGGAGTGGCCGTTTGATTGGCGTGAGAGCAGAAATTTGGGTTAAAATCGTGTGACTGAGGCATTAGATCGTCAATCTGACTGCTGTAGGAAAATTTGTGTGAGTGGTGTCGCTAAAAATGCAGTTTTAAAGATAATCTGTAGTAATCATGTAGAAATATTAAGCCTGCAACGTCACATCCATTTACCTCTTTAGCACAGAAATCCTGTGGCTCTTTGGCTTCGCCCACTCAAGTTTCGTCCTTCCACCCCCCCCACAGAGCCGCTCGGCCTCTCAGAAATGTTTGTACAACTGAAACTGAAATCTGCTGCCACACTCGGTTGCAGATGCACAACGTACAGCACACACACATTGGCTACAGTTGAGCTCTCGCCTCGCCCACCACCACCACTTGCCAGTGACTCAGAAAATGGCTACTACGAAAACGTTCGTGGAATATGGATCACATTCCGGATGGACTGATCTTGTCTTTTGTCTGTTTCAGGGTCCGTGGTTGTGTGGTGTTAGATAATCCCCTGAGGACAGAGGCCTGGGTCAGGGTTGGAGACACTGCTGCTAGAAACTGAGGTACTCAGAGTTGACTCGTCCGTCCGTCCGGCTGTCCGTGAGCGTTTTTGCACTTCAGAAAGAGGTGAAAGTGTTCGAGAAGTAGTCCGTCTGATGTGTCGGTGATCATGTTTGTACACTATACATCCACTCATGTTGGAACTGAAAGTTTCTGAGGCCCCTGTGTTTATACTGTGCAGAAACAACGAGACAAGGACTCAAAGTATGCGAATCGCAACCACCTAAAGTGTTTGCTGAGGCGGTGGTTCAAGGCAAGGTGGCTGGCTAACACCTCGGCTCAGGACGCCAGACTGTCAGTCGGTTAGACTCCAGGAAATAGTAGTTGATGCTACTGTGGATGAAGATCCAACGGACGCTTCCCGGTGTCTCTTCATGGAAAGACCTTGACGTCCCTCTGTGATACGGTGTGAATGTTTGAGGGTAGCGGGGGTGGAGTCAAGAGTCCTTCACAGTGGAGTAACAGTATAAAAGCAGGTTCGTTGTGCTTTGTTTGATCGGGGCTGCGTCCAACGGCGCTGAGACGTCGAGTCTGAGCGCCGAGAGGAAGGACGTGAAGGACAAAAGGCGAGACGGATTTCTGCAAATTTATAAAACATGGCGTCTGATTCTATCCGGAGCCCTTTCACGGTTTACAGGGCAGCTCGTTTCATTTGGAGGCCGAGAGATTCAAATCAAAAACAGTGAGTTACCAGAGGCATCGTTGCCCAAGGACATAATCTTCGTACAAAGGAATCACTCATTTAAACGGCTGAATTGGAAAATCACGTTAAAGTTTACAGACTACAAAATTTGCGTCCTTGTGGATGGTGAGGTGGTCGTATTAAAACATGCAGTATTACGTTAAGAAAGTCAGCCAGCTTTGAATGTGTATTGCAAGTGTGAGTGAGGAAAGACGAGATGGCGTGTACGTACCATAAAAACGGTCTCTTTGTCAACAATATTCTCTGCAGATTTGATACTTTGCTATGTACATTTCTCTATATAAAGTGTGTTCAAAGGAAACCTCCACATATCGCTGGTTAGGCACATGTAGTTGGTTCTAAAGAGGAGGAACGGGCAAGAGAAGAGGGACGAGAACCACAGACAGGATACACCGTAGGCCTAAGGAGGATCATACGTGGCAAATCCTACCCTCGCCACTTATACCCTGTGAACCTGATCCAGCACCCGCACACCGCGGAGCGTTTCCACGTGCACCGAGTCTGGATACGCCACACAGCTTTAGAATCACACAATGCTATACTCTATCATAATTATACTGTAGTATTTCACATTTGATATACGTTGTTGTACATATACTGTACTCAGTAGTCTCTACTAATCTAGAAACGTAGATTATATTATAAAATATACAGTACATCTGCCAGTAAAATATCCCATTTTCCAACATACTCCATCCAAGTTTTACAAAAAGAAAACAACATGCGCAAAGATTCTCGTGTTCTTCTCAGGAGAATGGCTGTTTTGGCCTCTGAGTGTTCACTGGGCTTTGTCACACACCCCCTTTTCACACACAGCCCTTCACAGTCGTTACTGCCACACACTCACACACTCACACAATGCCTACACGCAATATCCATACGAACAATTCAAAATAAATCAACTGATATCCCTTTCCTCAAATGCTTTAAAATCATGCTACACCGTGTTCAGTCTCTATGCAGGACTTCGACCAGGACAGGGAGGGAGATGAACGCCCGGGTCTTTGCCAGTGCAACGGCTTTAATTCCATAATTAAGTGTATCTTAACCTCGGAATAATTGATTTTCCGAAGGGGAAATTTCAAAGCTCTTGGTGGGTTTCGGGGGAGGGTGCCTGGGCTTCACGTGACGCGATTGGGGACTCACGGGGAGTAACGTCGGCATCACAGAGTGCAACTCTTTGTCTCCTCCCGCAGCGGAGAGGGATCATCCCTTCGCTCATCGACGGTGTGTGAAATTGGGAGAATTGGACCGTGCGATCCTGCAGGAGAGCCGGGTTTAGACGGGTGGCTCCTATCTCAGACTTTGTTTACTTTGTCATCCACTGCCTGCTCCGCACTGCCTGCAACGTTTTGGGGAATTCCACACGCAGAACAAAAAGAAGAGGAGAGCAGGAGGAGAAGTCACGGACCTGATCTTCATCATCTGGCTCTCGTTTCAGGGCCGTGGTCGACCGTGATCAGGGTTGTTCGATTGACTTCTCATTTGGCCACTTGGGGGTGCTGCCGTCTCACAGTGAAAGGGGACCCACCGACCTGGAGTAAACTCCCCAAACGCCCTGATCACTGTGACTTCACAGAGAGTGAACGACAGGCAACGAGCTGAGTTTTTACCAGTGAGGCCGTGGAGGCAAAGCTCCTTCTGGGAAGTGCGCACACGGTCAAAACGTAACACTCGGACAGCCAAACATCCTCACCGCTGAATGCTGCTGAACACGGAACAGAGAGCAAACTCTGAGAGTGAACGATGCCATCTGGAGTTGGCTGGCTATGCTCGGAGAGTTCTTTGGGGATTGCCAACCATCTGACTGTAAGGGTGATTAAAGTAATGACAGGAATCCATCCGTTGATCGGTACTACCAGCAAAGAGGACGGAAAGAGCTGTTGGCGTTCGGGAAACCACGCAAGGATCGTACGATCGTATGATACGAATGGGATTCAAGAAGATGGCAACAGGGGTCCGTAAAGGGAGATTCTGAGCTCTCCTCGCGCAGAAGTGTTGTGCCTGTTAAGCCCTTTGTTTTGTGATGAAGGAGTGCTAAGGTGAACACGCTCAGACATGCTACTACTGCGTGAACCTCGATGACTACGCTTATAAAATGTGTACGAACAGTGCGTTCTAAGCCAAAATGATAAAAAAGAAAGCCAGATTCAAAAGGCTGTAACTTGAATCTGTTTAGCTACCGTTTTCAGGTGGAAGCCTCCGAGCGACAGCGCACGGCCGCCACCGCCAGCTTTGTAAATTGTTGCGGGTGAACTGATGGTAACGCCGGGGGCCTGGTAGCAGATACGCTTACGATCCAAAAATTGGGCTCAGACAAAGACTGGGATCGGTACAGGTCAGTTCAGAGAGCGTGAGGGGGCCGGTGGGGGGCGTTCAGAGTCGCGTCTGTGCCTCGGGGATGTAGATTTCGATGCTGTCTGCGCTCTCCGTTGCCGAGTTCTGCCTGAAGGAGGCGGTACGCTTGGTCTGCAGTAACCTTCTCCTGGCCTCTGTCCTCTGCCGGTCTGACAGGTCCAGGGACTTCTCCCTGATGGGCAACGTGTGTCCGCCACCCAATCGAGGCACCACCAGACCCCCTGACCCACCTCCGGCCCCCGTGTCCCCAACGCTATCGGCCCGCAGGCTGCCGCTCACCCCGCCGGCTGGCTTCTTTGGTAAGGGAGGAGGAAGCTTCTTGTCCTCCTAACCCCGTGACAGTGAGGTGGTGTGGGTGACATGAAAACGCAGTGGACAACGAGCAGGAAATGAGTTCGTATGGGGGTCCCATGCAGAGACGTGGACATATTGGATGGACAAAGAATGAGAAACCAAAGTTAAATCCATCAACGAGTAAAAGGGTGGAACTCAAGTGTGAAAGAAGAGTTTACAGGATAAAGCACAGACAGGGACGTTAAGACGGACAAAAAGCCAAGTCAGCAAAGTATCCCAGCATGCATTATCATTGGTTGAACAGGCAATGAAGTGATGAAAGAAGAGCAAAGGCAAATGAAGTAAAAAGGAAGAAGGAGAAGAAGAAGAAAAGAGAAACAATTATTAGTTCTTGTTAGCGGTCAGCTCATTGTGTAAGTAGTTACATTTGACTCTGATCTATTTTATCACGGAATTTGTTTCATTTTTTCTGGCACATTTTCTCAAATTTCAAGTATTTTTGTCTTCAAAGTCTGTGGAGACGCTCATGTCCTGTTGCTGCTCTGAATGGTCAGGGCTTTCAAAGGGTCGGAGGGCAGGACCATGTGTGCTACCCGTCTGCACACTGCCATCTTGGCTCTGGGGAGGTGCTGAGGGGATACCAGGGCCGTGTGGACCCCAGGGCCTCTCACCTTCTTTTCAGGTGGGAGCCTCCAGCCAGAGTCCTTGAGCCTCTGGAGGTCCTGAAACTTGACCCTTACGTCCTCTATATTGAGCTGGAGCAGGTCCCAGAAGCCTGCCAGGTCCTGAGAGCTGGGTTGGGGGTACGCTGATGGGTCCTGGGCAGGAAGGGAGACAGGACAAGACTCAACTTTGATTATAGAGCGATTGATGCCATAAATTTGATAAATTGTCCTTTTTTAAATTGCTGAGTAATGTAAATTGAATTGGCAAAAACTCAAGTAACTTTTGTCACAGACCTGGATTATGCGATTGTAAATTAATTACTCACGTGTGAACGTCTCTATTTTCATTTCTTCAGTGGGTAAGGCGTCAGTTTTAATCACACTTTAGCCTTTTAGCCACTTACTGCCTTGACAGTCGCACAAACAACGAACAAAGGCACTAAAACATGTTGGTTTGTTGATCAAAGATTCAACATTTGACCATTTCTACAGCAGTCAAATGAAAAGACCTTGATTCCCTTTCAAATGGTGATTTTTGGGTCTATCCTTGAGTCGTCAGGCAGACTTAAAATGTTCCGAGTACTGAGACAAATACTTTAAAGATGTGTGCGGACTCGGCTTTTATCCAATTAACATTTGTCAGCCAGTTGCGTGTTAGTTTTTGTTTGTGTGTGTGTTTGACATTGTGTCACGTGGTGCTGGAGCTTAGGTGTCAATTGGACCCAGCTGTGTCTAATTGTCACATCTGCCGCTGATGAACCAATCAGGCAGGAATCTATTAAGGTTCCTGTCACAAACACTGCAGAGCTGCGTGCTGGATACAGACTGAAGGGACTGAAGAAGATCGGATAAGTTGTCTTTTTCTTCTCAAGTTCTCTCAATGAAGTCAAAAAAACGGGTACTGGTCTGGTTTGGCCCGAGGAAGGAACCCCGTCACACCTCCTTTTAAGAATTGTCATATACTGTATGTAAATCCCTGGTCGTGTTTAGATCCCGCCATCCATCCACCCAACGATTCATCCATCCATCCAACGAATCATCCATCCATCCATCCATCCATCCAACGATTCATCCATCCATCCACCCAACGATTCATCCATCCATCCAACGAATCATCCATCCATCCATCCATCCATCCAACGATTCATCCATCCATCCACCCAACGATTCATCCATCCATCCAACGATTCTTCCCTTCATCCATCCAACGATTCTTCCCTTCATCCATCCAACGATTCATCCCTCCATCCATCCAACGATTCATCCATCCATCCATCCATCCATCCAACCTTCCCTCATGTGAAGTGGTGATTATTCTGCAGCCAGGTAGAGATCAGAGCTCTGTAAAGGGATGGGTTTATTCATCCATTCACACATACTCACCACACTTTGTTGGCAGAGGCGGAAGAACTGTTGAACTTTTTGAGACATGAGTATCTGAGCGCTGCCCACAGCATTACGAATCAGTTCCAGAACTACCGAGAGAAAAGAAGGCAGATAAGACGCAGCCAACCAAACAGGAGGCCTATCAAAGGAGACCCTCCTCCCAGACTCACCCTCCTCGGGCAGCTCGTTCTCCTCCGCCTCCCTCTCCATGTTCTGGCACCATCCCTCCATCCTCTCCACCTCTGTCTGCAGCAGGCGTAAGAAGAACTCTCCGTCTCTCATGCAGGGTGAGGCCCGGCCCGAGTCGGGCAGGCTCCTGGGGCCCTCCAAGGACGGCGTCCCGGCCCAGGCCCGCTCAGAGGTGAGGGGGAGGGGCGAGTGGGCGCGCGGAGGTAAATGTGGGTGCTGGTGGGGCCGGGAGTCTGGCGGGCAGGGCTCGGTGGAGTACCCACTTTGGATAAAGTCCTGGGATTAAACGAGAGATGGCGGGAAAACCTGTTAGGAATCTGATTCTAAAATATAAGAACGGAGGCTTTGGTGTCGCATCACTGGAGGTACGAATACACCAACACATCTAACGTCAGAAAACTCCAAAAATATCAAACCAACAAGGATATTTATACAGTATATATACGATAGGATACATTTATTTCATCTAAATTTAGCAAAATACCACGTGAACTCTTGGATATTGTTGAATTTTTGCACCGTACAGAAGCACATAAAGTCGTTCCTGTACATTCAGCCAAAACACTCCGCTCAGCTCTCTGTGTACATTTCGCTCATCAGGAAATCCATGTACTGTAACTTCTTCATTAAACAGCCAATTTCGAGCCTTACTGCATTTAAATTATACAAAGTCTCTCTGGAGAGCCACAGAGAGGAAATATTGATGTGGAAATCCATGTGTGCAGATTGCTAAATTGCGCAAGTTGATTACTGCCAGAAAAATATTGGGAAAGCAATGAGGGATTCATCAACAGGACGACTTGCGGTTCGGACATCTGTCTTCACAATGCAAAAGAGTTTCAAGAAAAATCCCATTAGGCCTTCAGTCATCGGCCTCATTACGTGAAAAGACCATTAATAAATGGTTCCTCAAATTAAGAATGTAATCTTGTAATGTAGAACCTTTTGAAACCGAATGCTGCGCTGAATACATCACATGTTTACATTCACTGTTATGGGAATAAAGGGACCAAATATTCCTCCTCGCTTGTTCTTCGTCCTCACAACCATAGTTTAAGATGGATATGTTTAAAAAAAAACCATCGACCTTTAACCTGTTAACCTCCAGTCAATCTTAGCTTCATAAAAACTGCAGTTTGATTTCAAATTCTGGTCACTTTTGTCAAGTATTAAATACGTACATAATTATTATATTATAATCAGTATTTGTTGATTTTATTCATTTAATATGAATGTATTGGTTGTTTTTAAATTATTTTATCTGTTTATTAATTGTACAAATTTAAAATAATTAATTAAATAATGAAAATAAATCGTTTTCTGACCTGTGGGTCCATTAAAACAGATAAACAAAGTAGAGTTAAGACTCGTCAAGTCCCATAGGAAACAATGGTGAACTGGTCGTGTGCCCACCTCTCTGTAGGCCCACTGTCCCTGTGTGTGCACGGTGCGGTGGCATTCCGTGTACTGGCTCGCTGATTCCGGCTCGGACGAGTGCCTCTGGAAGGAGCAGCCGAACTGGAGGCTCTTGTCCTGCGTTGGCACGGCGATGCTGAGCCCGGGGAAGCCCTCGGGGTCCAGGTCGGCCTGCACGCTTGCCGTCACGCTGTTGGAGCGCTTGAACCGGGCCCGCCTGTCACACGGCAGGGGTCAGATCCGTCACGTCAAACAGAGTCACGCACGCACCGCCGTTTAGCGCGTCATTTTATCGGCTTATTGATTGGCAACAATCGAAGAGCGGCGTGCCGGCGCCGCATTAAGACGACGCACTTTGCCGCGACGGAGCTCGGCCCTGCGTGTGCAAATGTCACGACAGCGGAATCCGTGATTAACGTCTGCACTATTTCAAGTTAATACCCCCGTTTTCCCATCATCCCTCTTTGCTGTTTGACAGGGTGCGAGCGGTGACTCACATTTCCGTTCTCTCACTCTCGTTTGTCACGCTCCCGTCCCCCATGACCGCAGGAGGGTGGGGGTCGTGGTTAACAGGTGCGTGCTCGCATTCTGCGTGTGCTTTGTGAGGATGTTCGCGTGTGGGAAGTGGGGGGGGACCCGTAAGCGATGCTGGATATAATTAGGAGGAAGGCCGCGTCACGTGTGAAAGTGGTGTCGGGCGTATGCAGTCGTCATGGTGACAGGCAGCGATGGCGTTCAACGGGACCTTCGTGGATCAAAGTCTCGCTGGATTCAAGCTGTGATGTCTGATGAAATGTTAAATGAAATAATTTGTCTGGGCCCGGAAATCAACCGTAGGTGGCCGCACCGTCGACGGCCCAGGAGACGACGGCTTTGATGAAGTCGCATTATTTATGACAAATTATTTACATAAATTACCGAAAAAAAGGTTAAATCAACCTAATGAAGACACATTAAAGCAGCAAATAGATGAAAAGAAGCACAGCTCATTGTGTGTGTGTGTGTGTGTGTGATGAAGGAAACTTCCGTTACCTTTTGTCATCTTCCACTTGGACCCCTATGGAGTGGACCTCTCTCAGAGCTTTGCCCTCCGCGTCCGAGTCGGACAGCGTCTCCGAGCTGTCCACCTGGAAGGGACACGGGTACGGAATCAAGACGAGGAGCTGAAGGAGATCCACCGCCGGGCTCTCAGCACGCCAACCACAGAAATCAGTGCTACAGATATCGAGGTACGTGCAGACTGTACTTAAATATTTGCTCCCTTACTCAAGTAGAACTTTGGAGTCCGTCGCTGCTCACGGCGGAACCAAAGCGCCGACGTCTTACCTGCACCGCTATAGACGGCCTCCACTTCCTCCCTCCACGTCCTTCATCCTGCCCTCCTCCTCCTCCTCCGGCTTTACTCAGCACCAAGCTGCTCTGAGGCAAAGAGGCCGACTTCCCCAGACTCAGCCCGACCCTTCCGTCCCTCTCCCTGGCCGGCCTCGGCGGCCCCTCCAGCAGGCTGTCGGCCGAGCTGCTGTGTTTGGCCCTCACCCCGACTCCCGGACCCCCTCCGTACGGCACCAGCTCCCGTGACCCCCTGACTCCGTCCAGGCTCTCTGCGGAGTTGCTGTGCTGTCGGGTTCGACCCGGGCCGGCGGCGATGTAGTAGCCGCCTCTGGACGAGCGACCCGAGGGCCCGTCGGTGCTGCCCAGATCCACGGAGTTGCTGTGCTGCTTGGGGCGTCCGGGGCCGGACTGCCCGGCGCTCTGGAAGTAGGCGTCCTGGGTGGACTCTGTGCTGCTCTGGGCCCGGACCGAGAGCGAAGACTTGGACATACGAGGTGGGAGTGGAGGAGGAGCACCTTTACGATAAGGAAAGACTGCAGGGTCAGAGAACGGGGAGAGAGGGAGACAGCAGAGAGGGCGTCAAGACCGAAAGGGTAATTTATCAACAGGAAGCACAGGACAGGCATACTTCCAATGAGGACAGGCTGGACGGAAGACGGGAAAGTGGAACGTTTACCAGAATCCAAAAAAAACGAAACGCGGAAGACCAGAAGGAAAAATTTGACTTTAAAATCTGTCCACGTATTTCTTGTCCAGTTGAAGTGAACGTCGCCTCTAATCCGCCAACGTAATGAATCACGAAACTAAAAGACGATGAAAATTAAACCGAAACAAAAACAAAAATAAGAGTTTCTGCTCTCAAGACAATTTTTGTTCGTATTCGACCTTTATAGTGGAAAATTCGCAACCGGGACGATTTGATATATCTTGATTTAGCGGAAAAAGCTGAGAAAACATCTTTGTATCTGCTACCTCGGAATTAAACTAGAAGTTACCGTTAAGTGTGCAAATCCATGCACAAATATGTCCACTTCATCACGTTATTTGTGAGTTATGGTCGTTTCTAGCAGAGCATAGCAGAATCCGGGTTTTAGAAAAGACACTTCAACAAACACCTTTATCCTAAATCATCTCCATTTTACCTTTTATTTCTCTTCATAACCATCGTTATATTTTATACCCATCAACTTATTGATGTAAAACTCGGCACCGGGTCTGTTCGGGCTTAAGTGGTCAACAAATCATAAGAGGTGCAAGAGAAATATTCATCTTTTCGACAAATAATCCAAGATTGACCAAACGTCAACTTTTGGAAACACTTTTAATGAGGGACAGGAAAGAGAAAAGCGCGATAAAAGAGGACGATGCCCCCCTTCATCGCACCAAAAAAAAGCTGTTTGTTTCCTGGGAGAAATATGAAGTCGTGAGGATGTTTTCTCTTCCTTTAGACGTTTACGTCTTTTCTCTGAACAAAGGATCAAACTTTGATGAATATCTTTGCAAGCACCTTGGAAAGAGTCCGTACACAACTCAGTGTGTGTGTATATGTGTGTGTGTGTGCGCGTGCGTGTGTGTATGTTTATAGTTGATATATATGACACTTCACAGAGGATTTAATAAATCTCAGGGGATTTGCTGGGCTAAGCCTGGAAATATGAGCCCTGTAAGGCAGCGATGATAACACTAGAGTGGCAGTCTCCTACACACACACACACACACACACACACACACACACACACATACAACTTCAAATCAACCCTCTTCCGACAGTAAAAGCAGGATGTTATTGTGGTGAGACTGGTTAAAAAATAAGAAGAACAACAGAAGTGGAATAAGCAAAGAGCGAGAGGGAGAGAGAGAGAGAGGGAAAGGAGAGAGAGGGAAAGGGAGAGAGAGAGAGAGAGAGAGAGAGCAGCTGCAGACTTTGAGCTATCATCATAATCATGAGCTTTCCAGTCCCCATTACTGTGCCAAAGAAGCCAGCGATTACACAGGGGAGGAAGATGGCAGAGATAAGATACAGAGACAAGAAAAGAAGAGGAACACACAGACACACACACAACAAACCTGCAAACACACACGCACGAGGGAGAAGGTTTGTGGGATGAAGGAGCGGAAGAGGCTGAAAACTAAGAGGTGGCATGCGTGATGTGAACCGTCAGAGGAAGTCACGGATGACGAGCAGCTCAGTTAGAAACACGCGAGGAGACCGAGGAGCACTCGGGACAGACCCCCCTCACAGGACAGGATATAATCCAGTTCATCACCAGCACAACATTGAGAGGAAAAGGAATACTTTGACTTTTCAGTACTTAAGTATGTTAAATACTTTGAAATGACCATCAGCAGCTAACGGAGTTTTAAGTTACTTTTAAATGCTGTACTTTTACTCAAGTATAACTTTGAAGTACTTCACTCTGATGGATATTTCCTAATCTTTAAGTAAAAAACGTTTCTGCCGTCCTCAGCACTTTTGACTCGATATTTGATCTTCTTTTGATCTTCATCTCCATCTCGTCCCCCCCTCCCCCCTCACTCACCGGCCCCGCCCTTGATGCTTCCCTGGGGTCCCGACATGGAGAAGACGGACAGGCAGTCGTCGTCCTGCGAGCAGCCTGCCTGGATGGCGCGGACGTAGCTGTGGCTCCGCGTGCGAAACACCCCGGGAAGATCCAAGGCCTCCACGGCTTGAGACTCCACCTCCCCGAACATGGTCTCGCACACGGCCTCGAACTGACGGTTCAGAGTGTCTCCCAGCTGGAGGACGAAGACACAAACTCGTTCATTCCTTTTCTTTCCTTTTGTTCCAGATGCTTCCCGGCGTTTCCGTGTCGGTTACCTGTGAGCTGGTCAGGGATCGGGTGTAGCTACGGGAGCGGGCGTGGGCTTTGGGTGCCGTTCGACTGTTGGGGTAGGAGGAGTCTGTACACTGCTTACAGGAGTACCTGGATTCAACGCAAACACAATCAACAACATTACTACATGACAAGGACCAGGAAGTGATCTGACTACCATTTTGACGCTCCGGGCCTCGTTACCAGGTGTGAATTTGCATAAAACTGATTTGTTTGACACATTTTTTTTTTTTTTGCAGGGTTTAGACGTAAAACAACAGGAGGGATTAGTTTCCGAGACGGCACAATTAGACAGAAATAATTATGCAAACTATTGCTTTCCAAAGCCTCTTAAAAAGTTGGCAAAGAATATGGCTACGTTTACACGGTCTGTAATCTGTCTGAGACACAACGCTAAACCAAGATGTTTACACGAGCTGCGTTGAAAAA
>OMNV01003702.1:2777-20848 GCA_900303265.1 Brotula barbata
AGATGCTGGTAGACATGCAGCTCACACAGCCTTGAGTCCTGAAATTGCTCATATTTAGAGTCAGCGCCACTAACCGATGTAACATATTGCCACTTTGCTCAACATGTGGCCGTGACACCTAAAGTGGAGATCACGATGGTAACAGAAAAAAAAAAAAAAGAGACTCAGACTCAGACTGTTGAGTTCTTTTAGTCATTTTTAGTCTTTTGGTCTCTGTTTACGTTTATTGAACGAATTAGCTTATGTCAAGAATGTAGCTAATCCACCTGTATTCACTGTAGTCTAGAAATGAGCGTTAGCACCTTGACTACACACGAGAAACTGACAATTACTATTAATGACAATTAATTTATTTACAGGCATTGTAGAAATGGCAAAATTTTAAAAAGTAGCACGCTTTGAAGACATTAACCCTTAAAATTAGTTGTCTAGTCATCTAGAAGGCCTAGATTTAGCTAGCTAGCTAGTTTAGCTTAACCCTTTGCAGCTATCAAATAAAAATTTGAACAAAATCTAAAATTTAGTAGCATGACATTAATATTGAATGTATAAGAACCGTCTCGTGCAATCGAGACCTTGGGTGAAAATATTCTACTCGGTGGCTAAGTGGTTAGCACTGTTAAATACAGAGAATTAGTTTCCCTACAAGGATCAATAAAGTACCTTTCTTCTTCTTCTTCTTCTTCTTCTTCTTTGGTGCTTCCCCACCTGTATCCCCGAGTCCTCTGCCCTCACGGCATCCATCCATCCAATCATCCATCCATCCATCCATCCATCCATCCATCCATCCATCAATACAATCATCCATCTACCCATTCATCCATCCATCCATCCATCCATCCTGAGGTCAAGCTCACTTTCTCCCCTCCACATCATCCGTGTGCTTCCAAACAGAAGACGTCACCGCTGCAGATCACTTTACAGGGATCACGGGGACATCTGTTAGGAAAATGGAATAACAAAACTGAAGCAGGTTTTTACATGTACGCTGGAATTCAATTAAAATGTGATTAGTGAGAGCATTAGGGGCACAGCTCGGTCCGCCGTGGAGCGTCAGGGTGCCACTATTCCCCAGCCTGGTCAAGTTACCGTGGGGATTAGCCCTAACAGGATGACCTTTGACCTTTCGACAGGTGCCTGTGGGAAGGATGGGAGAGCGTTTATGTCAGAATACCACGTGGGATTGCTGCTAGGGCTCTCCCCATGCCATTCCACAGGATATTCTCACTTTCTAAGTCATGGAAATAACAGAACATCAATGTAACTGAGAATTTCCTTATAAAGTTTACATCCGTATAAAGTTTTAATTTCATACCAAATGAAGATCGGTTGTATTCTGGGTAAAGTACAAAATAATACCTCGCATTTGTAGAATACCAGGAAATAAAGAGTTCAAAGTATGGAATTTTTTAATCATAACTACTTTGATAATGTCTTATCTGGAACTTTATTTACAAGTTTGTTAAACTCTTTTTACGATAGCTTGTCCTGATTTGTCTTTGGTATCCAGTCAGGCTTGAAAAGTGGACACAGCGGTCCACACATCGATATCCCGAACATCTGTTCCGCGTAAATAAAATGCCTTTTGGAGGTGCCAACAGCACATTTCTGCCATGTGCATGTGAAAGGAAGGGAATTGAATTAGTCGGAATCATTGTGCGTGCAAAATTCTGCATACCGTACGCATTTAGAAAATTAAACCCCCTCCATGTAGATTTTACACATGTGGTTATGCTCAAAATTCAATTCTGTCATCGTGGATTGCGGCGGATACAGAGCAGCGTGTATGAACGGCGGAATATGTGTTGATTGTTATATTCTCTATCAGCGGGATGAAATGCGCCCAGCCTGTTCGTGCTTGTTCACCACTACAAACCAGTAATTCCCAATCCGGAACGAAACAGAAGCATTAAAAGAAGAAAAACAAAAAACAAAAATCCCCAGCTGCTTCCATTCTGCGCTGTTTACCAAGCTTTTCCACACCAGACTAAATAGGCCTGTGTTTGTCTTCACTATGCGCTACACAGCCGCTCCAACCTCAAGACCTCTACTTAGGCAGCGTGTGGAATAAACAGCTTTCCTCTGAGGGGCTAAGAGTGGAACCGCTGCTGGATTGGTGTGTGGATGGGAGAGGTGAGCGGAGGTCTCGCTGGATGAGCTGTTATCAGAGTCCAACACAGCAGCGACTCTGGAACACTTCGTCTTTTATTTTTTCCAGTTATGACATCGGTGGATCATCAAAGTGGTCTACTTTCCACGCTTGGTTTTGCCCACATCGCCAAATTATGTAAAGACATAGGAAAAGGAGTAGACAGAGCTTTTGATCCTAATACGCAGAGATTTGGCTGAGTCCTTGAAGTAGGAGGTAGGACGTACACGGAGGTGTTACTGTCCAAGCGGCATCGGCACCGCCGGCTCTCTCAGCCCGCGCTGCTGGCCGCGAAACGTGGCTTTTTCTGAAACACGCGGCCAGAGGGGGAGTTGCGCAAATGTAGAAAAAGTACGACGAGCGTACTTGGAAAAGCTTCTGAAGGACTAAATATGCAGGAGCAAACGCACTGGAGTGAAATTCTCCTCATTTAGGGATCATGACCTGCTCTCACAGTGCATTATCTCTGGAAGAAAGGCCCGGCGCTATAGAATCAATTAAAAAAAAAAAGAAAGAATGCAAGGATTAACAAACAACTGCAAGTGCACAGCTGATAAGAATGTTTGGAGCCCCCTTTTATCAGATAAAATGATTATCCTAGAAAATAGTTGATGCCGAGGTTAAAAGAAGGTAGCCAGATTATGGACGTCCTTAAAAGTTTAAATGCCAAACCGCATCGACCGCAGCCAACAAATTTCCGTTCGGCGGAATGAAAACACGCTGAGTTGCGTTTTTACATTTCGCAAAGTTCAGTTTTTTGTTGTCTGAAATACTTAGCTTGACTCGTGTGTTTTTGTGTATGTCTCTATCGTCTTAGAGTTCCACGGATTGGAGGCGGATATCTGGCTGGAAAGTGTATCAAGGACAACTGTGGACCAGATTATTTTTGCAAGGGTGAAAAAAAAAAAAAAAAGCAAAGTGAAACAATTGTTCGCAGTTCTCAGCCGGGAAGCCACATATCCATATAATAAGAGGAAGATTATGTTTTATTCTTTATCAACACAAACAGACACTCTCTGGCTCACCAGAAAATCGGTGTACTTTGTACAGTACACAGTTTGATATCCAAGCCATCATGTCCCTTTGAATCCATTAATCACTTACTGACAAGGCAGCTAATGTAACTCTGGTCCAAATGAAGCATCACAGATAAAATCTCATCAATCAGACTTTTGCGGTGTGACAGCAGATCGCAGCTGAAAAGCATCACGCTCGGTCTTGATGCATGAGCGGATCCTGCGATGTGTTGCGAGGATCAATATGTAATATTTTGTTTTCATTTGGCAAATAATTATATCGTCGGTGTTTAAAAGAGAGAGATTATTTGGCACAGTTTGGACTAGAGGAAAACAGGCTAATGGGGTAATGGGAGGGGGGGGCTGGCTGCTGGCTAGTAAATTTGAGGATAGATCCTGTGTTTGTAGTTCAACCCAACAGAGGCCAAAGGTACTGCAAAGAAGCAGATTACTGCTATTACCAGAGGAGTTTGGACGTATTTAAGACTCTTTATGGCTTCAGTTCCCACTGTAAAAACAATGTTAGCTTAAGTTCCGAGGTCATGACGAAAGAGGACCAGGATCTTTGGTTCACCATCATTCACTCCCTGGGTTTTTCTACGTAAGTGAGGAACCCACGAAGTTTCCCTAGATTTGGAACAACAACAACCCATTCTGGTAAGTCACCAAACCAGTAGATCCTAACCCACCTCGCTCCTATTCAGGGTAGGTGCACTCTCATGGTTCGGGGTCTGGTGGGTAGAGCTTACAAGACCAAACATTCCTGATTGGTCAAAAGTAGATCTGAAAAAAATCTTGTTTTTGTGCAGGTCGCTCTATCTGTGTATGTGGACCAGATGAGAGACTTTGAGTCATAGTTGTAATGAAAAAGCACTTCAAAAGATCTCACTACGTTTGAGTTTTATTTTTACCAGGTCATCACTGCAGACCTTTAAAATAATTGTAACAGCAGATCAGATGCACACCTTATAAACTGTATAATTCATTACGATTATTCTATATACAGTATATACTATATGTTTATTCTCATATTTTAATGCGTGTATATGCTGATGACATTCAGATAATTTTGACTTAATCAGTATTTACACACAAACATATAAGGGGTGGAGTATTTTTGTATAAAATATAACAATATAATATAAAATTCAAATTAAACACATAAAACAGAAACAGAACATAATTGATCAATTTGTCGTTTGATCAAGTTAACGCAAACTCTGTTGCTTCTCAATCAGAAATATATCAATGTCAGAAATGCATGGCACATTTCTTCGGGGTGAAATCTCCAATTAAAAGTTTTATGACTACGATCTATAAGCAGCTCTAGTTTTGAGAATACTGCCAATTTCTTGTCTGACATATTGACACACATGTAGCTACCATACTGTAGCTACATGCTATAATATTTTCCAAAATGGATGTATAGCTTTTTTTTCTCTTTTTTTTGGGGAGGGGAACAAAACCCTTCACCTATCTATACATTTTTTATAATGGCGGTTGTCAGCATTGTGATCATCTGCTGATGTTCATCTTAGTTTACCCACCTTTTGATTTACCACTGCATCACTGGCCGTCAGGGAGCTGCTGTGGGTCAGAGAGGTGAGAAGCTGCTTTGTTCTGAGGCAGGGCTGACAGTCTCTTTATCTCCTCCTGTCAGACAGAATACTGTTTGATCTGCAGCTTCTCACTGTCTTCCATCTCTGGTCAAACTGACCTCAACCCACTAGCAGAGACAGATTTAACAGCCCCAGACTGGCAGGCTTACTGATAGTTCATACGTCCACATGGCTGAGTGTTGGATTCATGCACCGTCCGAGATGGCGTTGATGCGTATGAGCTACCTGACAAAAAAGTCTACGTTCGCTGCCAGTGATCACCTACATTCACAAAGTGAATTATATCGTGTTTTGTGTTACGAACAAACACTGTTGATCATTTTAAAGTGTTCTTTAAGCGTTTTAAATCTCCGGAGGATCACAGTATTTTTACAAATGTCTGCATGCAGGACATTTACAACGTTAGCCAACTGTAGCAGACAATGCTAACAGCAATTGTAAGATGTTTGACCTGCAATCAGTAAAAGTAAGCTAGGTTTCCATATAAATTCAGTTTTCACCCTTTTGGCACCACGTAGTTCTAATTTCTCCCACATTTCCCAAGGTATTGTTGTTTTCCATTCATTTAAAGAGCGCAGCAGCTAGCATTTTAGCTTGCGAAATGCTTTTTAACATTAGTCTCAGAAAGATATGCAGTTTGGGAACCAGACTTGAACTGAACAACCGTCAATCTAACTTTAAGTGTCGGGAGCAAACGAACATCAACAGCGAAATTAAAGTTATGCTATATCTAACAGCAGCAACCCAGATCATTCAATGTTTCCTTGTTAGCCCCTCCATGGCTTTGTTTTAAGTAGGGTAATGATAAAAGCAAACTCGTTTGTTATGTTTTCCTCCCCATCCATCATGAGATTTGTCGGTGCAGTTTTGTCGTAGCAGGACCTAAAGTGGAAGAGACAGGCCACCACAATAATGACAACAAACTACGCCACCTGGACAATGGACGGGTTTCCCAAAATGCAGTTTGAATAGCGAAGTCATCTTGCCTGATTGCAATTGACAACCGACAAACCGACATTGCTCTGGTACCAAAACTTTCTCTTGGCGTGCCTTCCTGCCTCCAAAGTGCTTCATTGGCAGACTAAACCATGCTCACTTCCTGTCACAAGGGACAACACCAGATACCACAATGGAAGAAGAACGACTTATCCACAAAGTTGAGCAACACAATGTCATTTACACAACTACAAGTATACTTAGACAAACTCGATAAAAATAGCCATGGATCGTTAGAAACTTATTGCTATTGCTAGGTAGCATTCATGCTAACCAGCTAGCCAACCAGCTTGAATGAAGTGATGACCTTCTCCTTCTTTTTTCTGGACACGATCCCCATTTGCGGTGGCCTGTCCCAGGCTGTGGTCGTGATTGATTCATGTCGTTGCCGGTGGGGATTCATTAATGACGCGATTTCACCGTCAATTTGCTCGCTCGCGTGTGGAATGTGTGGAATCGGTGTCATGTTCACGAGTACGCAGGAATGCATCACGTTATGGTATGAAACTGTACATGCTGCACAGCCGCTCGTTTGCAAACAAACACACACACACGCACACACACACACACAGACTTTGTTTGACCCTTGTCCCTGTACAACCACATTGCGGTGTGAAAGTGAATATATTTCACATCAATATTTTCGCTTTGCTCTTTCATACCATAGCAGCTCACATCACTGAGACGTTCAAATGCCAATTAAAACGGATGTGCTACACCAGCTCTCTATAGGAAGAGAGAGAGCGAGAGAGAGGGAGAAAGAGAGAGATGAGAAGGGCCATGAGAGAGGGACCGAATGAGAGAGGAAGAAAGAAAGGAAGTATGCAAGGGAAAATGTAAAGCACCACCTCTCCTTCAAAACCACGACTGATACCGTGTCTATTGATCTTTATTACAATAGCAGCAAGCTGTAAAATGTTTGATGGTTTTGTACAGATCTTAGTCCCCCTCATTCATAATTACTGCTACACATGTAGAACCAAGGGCAACTTCAGAAGGGGCGCCGTTTGAAAAGCCGCTGCCAGACTGGAGGGATGATGGGAAGTCTCGGCGGGGCCTCACGGTAGCTCCAAGCCCTAAGGCTATCATTCCTCCTGCTCAACACCTGCAGCAACTTAAGTTTTACAAAGAACAAATTATGGAGCTGATTTTAAATAAGAAATGATACCAACCCATCTCTCTTAAGCCACAGAATCACTCACATTTATTTTGCTTCTAACTTTGCTGCGGAGGGTTTCTGGCTAAAGTCAGCAGCGTCCATTTTGCAAAACAGAATAGCAGGCTACGTGAAAAATTAATATGGGCAATTTGAAAATGTTTAGCAGTATTAAAGTGAATTGAAATACGGATAGCAGAGCCGACTGACCAGGAGATTATTGATATTTAAATTTGGACAAATGACCAATTTAGGTTCTCCGTTCCCATGCCTGCGCTTTCTACACATTTGATAGCTTCACTCATGTAATGCTGCACACACAACTACATGGAGAGGAGATCAGAGTTGAACGCTACAGCAATAAGTGCTCTAATTCATAATGTTCTAATCCTGGAGACATCGGCCCACTGCAGCCTAAAACAAACAAACAGTCCAGAATCTTCACAACCCATCGTCCCACGCTCCATTTTCTGGGACAAAAATGTGCAGCAGTGCACCAGGACCCCCAGGCTGGCCCGGGCTCCCTTTCTCCCCTCACTGCTCAAACTTTAATGTCTTCTGTGAGAGAGAGCCAGGGGAGGCACAGAACAGAGAGCGAGGAGACTAGAGACTCGGGGATACAAGCAAATACTGGATGTTTGGATCAGTTCCTCCATTCCAGCTCACATTAACAACAAACATAACCAGAGAGGCAAAATTTTAGTACAGCTATAAAAAGAGAGAGATGTGGACATGTACAAAATAGTGGCCGAGTTCAATGTGAGTCTATAGATACTTGGATCTGCACAAACCGTCGCAGGTAGCAGGTGTGGAATTTCTACACCACATCTACAATCACGTTTGATGCCGATCATTACATCGATACATACCCTACATCCCAACATATTCTGGATATTAGGAATTAAAAAAAAATATTTGCAAGATTTTTAAGCTTTGTTCTGCGGCCCCTTGGTGGTCTCTCAAATCGAGACCCTTGTACCTTTAAGTTCCAAGGGAATAGAGTACCTTTCCTTTCTTTTCTTTCTTGTGAAGTTCTAGGTGGACTGTCAGGCAAAACGTCCTTCATGCAAAAGTGCGACACCGTTCCTCAGTGGGAGTGGATTTTCCACCCTGGCATACCTGTACAGTACCAGGCTCGACTGGAGCCAAAAGATGCCAGGAGACTGTCCCTCGTCCACCACCGTGCTGACAAGAAGAGACCGATTGTCTGCAATTCACCACTCCCATAAATCTCACTAATAGGTAAGGAAAAAAAACCAAAACATAACCCCAGCCCCCACCCCGACACCCACACCCCCACATCAGACATCCCCGGGTTGCCTCTGAGTCAGGGAAGCGGCCCTTGGACCAAAATAGGTTGGAAACCCTTGGTATAAGACATCAAGCGACATTAAAGAGCGTCAGATGGATGGGAGCTGCTGCTGATGCATCAGATGGAGAGAGAGACAACAGAGAGCAAAGGACAGAGAACAGTGTCCTAGCGAGACGATTGCTGCCTCCAGCAGTCAAGAACAGGGAGAACAGCCTTTAGCCTGGCAGAGCCTGAATAATGCATCATGCGCTCTGTAGCTGGGCAGATATATGGGCGAAGGGAGCACTGATTTTTGTCCCCTGGCATTGTTGGAGATATGAATAATGGATGGGTTAAACGGTTGGGTTAAGAATGAATTAATGCGCGATCTGTTTGGTTGATGGATTTGGATTTAGTCGGTTTGTTTGGACGAAGACGCGACGCCGACGGGGTCACGTTATGCCGTGTATTCCGGTTCGCGCCGATCTCACCGTAGTCCGCGTGCGTCTGCGGCCGGGCTGGTGTCGTGCCAGACGAGATCCGGCGCCAAGTGAAGCGCTGTAGCGTCCCACCGCAAGCCGGAGCGTCTCGTGTCGCCCCGCCGACTGGCGCTGATGAACATTTAACGCCCGGCAAATACTTTGTCCCCGAAAAGAAAATGAAACTTTGAACTGTCGAAAGCAACGGCGGAGGGAAATAGGGTGTGAAAGGGGGAGGAGGAAGGGCGGGAGAAGAAAAAGAAGAAAAGAAAGGAGCATGATGCAAACAGTACACAGGAAGCATTTTCACATAGCGCATCATGTATAACTCATGAAGTCCTGACAGAGCTGCACACACACATTCCTCATTCCCTTTGGCTGTCTCCAGCTGGCAGTCTGCACAAGCCAGGATGAACAACTTGCTCCGGCCTTCTCCTCTGTTTCTCTGCCGTTCTCTCTCTCCGGCCTACGGCACCGCTATCCCAGCCCAGAGGTTACCGCGATGGAATTGTGGGGGTTGGACCGAAGGCAAGCGGGCCCGGGCCGGGGGCCGAGGTGGGCCACCCTGCTGGTCGTGCAGGTGTAGCCTGGCTGTCTGCTCGGTGCCCGCTGCTTCGGAGCAGAGCATTACAGTGGGCCCTGTGTTTAGACAGTCTGACAGATCTCAACCTGAACACCCCGAGAACCCGGGGAATCAACACTCGGCGCATACATCACCCCCCAGCCAACATCCACATCCTCTCTCTGTCTCCTTTTCTCTTCCCCTCTCTCTCTCTCTCTCTCGCTCTCTCTCTGCTTGTCTGTTTTGCGAAGCTCTCCGGCTTTGTGTCTCTTCATCCCTTCCTGCTTGGAATCTTTTACCTGACTTTCCCCTCTGTTTCACTCTTTCCTCTCTTTCGCGCTCAGCCCCCCTTCAACTCTGCACTCTCTTATTCTCTCATGTTTCTCTCTCTGTCTCTCCCTCGCTCTCCTTTTGAGATTCAATAAGAGCCCTGGAGGCAGGAGAGAGAAAACGGGGGGTGTAAAAACATCTATGGCTTTATTTACAAAGGGCCCAGGTATTGCCCGGCGTTAAATCCAGGGGAAATGATTTATTTTCTGCCCATGTGTGGCACTGATCCCCGAGGCGTAACTCAGCAGTGGACCGGCTTCGTGCTTGCAATTTACAGTGGCTGCAGAGGCTCATAAAGGAAGAATGGATTAATCTGGAACACGACATAAACAATATGACTCTGACAGCCCTATTAAAACCTGTGCTACTCAGCATCAATTCTCTTTCATGCTTGCACTCTCTCTCTCTCTCTCTCTCTCTCTCTCTCTCTCTCTCGGTGTGAGGCTGACTGGTAGTTCTGGAAAACTGACCGGAGCTCAAACCCCTGTTATTGTACTTCCCAGGGTATCATATTCAGAACAGGGGGGTGTTGCACATCTACATATAGCAACCGGACCTTTTAACTGTTTAGCCTTTGGACATCATCAGGGGTATCGGATGTACCGGGTCCAGAGTGGAGGCTCCCACAGTGCTCGTTAGGACCAGGCCAAGGAGACTCTCTGTCCCCGGCGTCGGTGGCCTCTCATTTTCCACGGGCTGGGGTCCTTTTGGGAATGTGCTGCGCTCACCTCTGTTGGCGGGGGTTCCCATCTTTGGTTGGATGCGCAAATTTGTTGGGAAAACACGTCGCGCATGCGATACACGATACGGATTAGTAGGGAGCGCACGTACACGCAAACGCATACGTACACAAACGGTCTTCAGCTGCTCCTTGACCCCCTTGGGAAGAGGTCACTCAGCATCTTCGGTGACCCCTCGTGACCTATCGCACACACACACACACACACGCATACGCACACACTTCCTGTCATTTCTTTGAATCCATCTATGTCAGAGACAGGTGTATGCTAAGCCGCACAGAAAATAGAAAAAAGCAGACAGAGACAGCATCCATCTAACCACAGAGGCTTTTAACACTTTTAAAAACAGCATTTCCTAGAAACGCACCGCACACAGCCTGTCTTAGAGAGAGAGGTAAGAGAGATAGATTAGAGCGGGGAAGAAGGAAAAAGTCCAAGAACAAGAGACAGAGTTACTAATTTATGTTGGGCAATGGATGAAAGCTACAGAAGCATCAGGCGCAGAGAGAACAGCACTGAAATTGAAATCAATAAGTTCATTAGACTGCAGAGCCGCGTCGGCAGCACCCCTCCACTTCCCCTGCAGACAAAACACAACAACACCAGCAAAAATGCGGGCGAAACAAGGCTTGACCTATGTCCACTAGCCAAGCATTCCATTTATTTAGCCCTTATCGCAGGCCTGATCTGAAGAGGCAGCTACACGCTGATAACGCCCCAGGATAATAGCAAGACCAGACAGGGTTTGACCAAAGAAAGGCAGCCAGAAGAAAAGAGAGAGCGCAGGAAAGAAAAAATGCAATTGGGATCTTTCTGACATACGTTCTCCCTTTTTGTCGTACACACACGCACACACACACACACACAAACACACGCACACAATGCTCTTAGTAAACTTTTACAAGTGTTGTTTTTCTCTTGTTTGAGCCTGTAATTTAGTGGATCCCATCAATAAGTGAAGGGAAAGCTTTGCGAATGCTCGGCCTGACAGCTAACAAGACCCAGGCAGTATCTGCAACAAACAGACAGAATAACAAACGCTGTTGTCTGGGCGAACACATTGAACAAACCCTGAATACAGCTCATCATTCATGCATCAGTACAGTAGCGTCAGAACCCGGCGCTCCGTACACCAGTCGGTTTGTGTTGTACAGGCAGGCTGAGGAGACGTTTTGTGACCTGAATAGTGTTTCTTTTTGCACGGTGGGAATCTCCAGAGCCCTGCAGGGTGGTAAAGATCAGTCCAGCTGATGTCTTCCTCCATCTGAAACACAGCCCATTATAGCTGCAGTCTATATCAGCAGGACCCTACAGCCTGTGTCACACCACTTCCTATTGCTGATTTATGGCTGTTCGGCTTTTGGGTGTTAGCATACTGCATATGCACACAGTGAAATGTGCACACACACACACACACACACACACACACACTGAGGTAGACACAGAATCCACAAGGCATAAATTGTTCATGACCTGAGCTCAACTTTCTGCACCGGCGGTAGCCAAACCTGCCTGCAAGGGCACCTTTATCTCCCCCACAGTCGCCTTTTCACCTGCAGATTAGCGCACGGGGGCGAAATGGCCCGAGCAGAGCGAAGACCGTATCTCTGTTCGCACAAATGAAATTCAAATGGACAAGAAAGACAAAATGCAAAAAAAAAAAAAAAAATCGTTCATTCAATCCGTCTTATCCTAATACCCCAGCAACTCTCTGAGACCTTTCTTTCTTTCTTTCTTTTATTCCAATGAGAGGAAATTTCAGCGACTGCCACCCATCCGGAAGCTCGTGGAGTCGCCATCCCAGGGGGTTTCTGGGAACGCACGCATACCGCTGTGGTTGGCAAGCTGCGTTTCGCTAAAGAGTTCAACAGAAGCCAAAGCATTTGTTACGGAGTCGTTTCATTTCCTGGTTGAAATGTCCAACACTTAGAGGCAAATGTGAGAACACACGTTTACAGAGGAAAAGCTCAAAGGAACCCGAGCATGGAGCCTGAACAGAAACAGGAGCAGGTTTGGGGGGGTGGTGGGTTTTGGGACGGACCGATCGTTTATGAGTCTTGTCAAATTTGGAAACCAGGACTTATCTCTTCAACACTGACCCGTCTTAGAGATATGTTTTTTATCACTCAACATATATGAATCTTGGGTAATCTTGGCCAACTATTTCTCTCATCGTTTAAAAATCAGAAAATTTAAGAATCAAGATCCCATTTTCTTTGTAGAAAACCCCGACCCCGTCCTGTATTCAAATTCTCTCAGATTGTCTGTTTCATCTCCATTCACTGCAGGTCAAAAGGTCAAAAAGTCAAAGTTTACAGTGCAGGAATAAACAGCCCACGATTACATAAGATGCTTAAAAGCTTTGATTTAAAGGCTCTGAGAGCTGACGCACACCTCAGATCCTCTGGACCGTTCGCTTGGTTCTGATCCTGGGAACAGAGCGTAAACCGGTCCCAGATGAAGGGTGTGGATGTTTCACGGCCCTCGATCGTTTCGTGATTTATGGACACGTTGTGCCATTTTTAACTCACGATGAGTAAGCTCGTGAGTGTATAAAAAAACAAAAACATCTAAAGTCGTATTCCTTATCGCACCGGAACCTTTTTTTTAACAGAGAGCCTCGCATTTCCTTAGATTGCATACAAATGTAACCTTTCTCTTTCAAAATCACCTGCTGTGCGTACAGCTGAGCTTTATTCAACATTATACTGCCAACATAGGAGTGTGTCCAGAGGCATTTCACAGCTTATCCATATTTAAGGCTTGGAACGTCCTGGCAGGGTTTAGCCCCGGGCATACGAACAGCTCAGCCATATATATACAGGAGACAGGGTGGTCCAAGAGGCCACTGTTGACCACTTATTTATGAAGTCAAAGCTCCGTGGCAACAAGCTCCCCACTCTGAAGCAACTTAAAGCGCTTAAATCCAAACTGAATATTTCATCTCCTGATCGCTGTCCCTTTTGAGTCTTTCTCAAAGGAAGAACTGAGCGGAAAGACGCAAAGGCAGGAGAGAGAGAGAGAGAGAGAGAGAGAGAGAGGGGGAGAGAGAGGAAACCAGGACACTGCAGGTGATGCAAGACCCCTTGTCTCACACAGTCAAAGTAAACAGGTGGGGTTGGGGAGGACAGAGGAGGAGGAGGAGGAAGGGAGGAAGGGGGGAAGGAGTGGGGGAGCAGCGCTGCTTACAGGCCTGTCCAAGGTCAGGAGAAGGAGAGGCTTAGTATTCTCTCTGTCTCTGTCTCCGTCTCTGTCTTCAGCTTGCGTCTGCTCGTTCGTTCTCGTCCGCCGTCCGTCCCTCCGCAACTCGCTCGGAAAGGGATCCCGCAGCTTTTATGTGCTAAGTGAAAGGAAAAAAAAAAACGCTTAAGGGGGAAAAGAGAGGCCTCAGAAAACAACACATTGTCGGGCACCGATTTGACAACATCCAGGGAATCTTCTCCTCTTTGGAGACGGACGACTCTGTCTGTTATGCAGTCAGAGTTGTAGAGAGGAAGAGAGCCCCGGTCCACTGAAAATGTAAATTCACACCAAGAGCAGCTTCTCTCTCTCTCTCTCTCTCTCTCTCTCTCTCTCTCATTTCACCTCCTGCTCCACCTTCTTCACTTTGCTCTCTTTCATTTTGATCTGTCTATCTTTGGCCTCTGTCTGCGTGTGTGTGTGTCTGTGTGTGTGTGTGTGAGGTGAGGCGGCTGGCAGGTGGCTGTGTGCAAAGGTATTGAGGCCTATGAAATATTTACCAAAGCAATAATGACTCCCTGGACACAGGAAGAAGGTGAGGAGGAGAGAGGCGAAGAGGAGGAAGAGGAGAGTGAAGAGTGGCTGTCAGAGGCAGAGATGAACAAAGATAAATGAAGCCGGCTTTCGGCTTTCAAACAGCAGTGGTTCTCTGCTGGATAAGGAATAAAGATGAGGGATGGGTTTCAAATATCAAAGTTGGTGACTCAAATTCAAAAACTAAAGTCGGGTTGATGCATGTTTGGGTAATCAGAAAAAAACCAAAACACTATTGCTCTTGTAGAAACACTTCCGCTGTGCTGGATGCTTACTTGAAAGAACTTAAAGAACATTTCTTACTTTAATTCCCACTGTAATGTGCATTTTACAGTTAACTGTTTACTCAATAATGACCACTGTACTTTAAAAAGACAACAAGAGTGTTGCTGTCTCTTCCCACAGCCTAGCTACTTTGTTGCCAGCATTCCTAGCTAGCTAAAACTAGCACTGCCACTACAATCAAACATCGTCTTCTTGTCATTATGAGAAAACAAATAGATAACAACATCAACACGCTGAAAGATGTCATTCAGTGTTTTAGATTTCACAATTAATTGAAATGTGCGCGGTAACTTTAACTCTAAATAAGCTACTGCTACATAGCTAGCATGCTTGTTTGACAGCAGTTGCTAGGCGAGTGTGGAATAATGGCAAAAGGCGTATTTTGCTCAGTTGAACCTTCTAATTGGTAATAAGTACATTTTCAATTAATGTATTGTGTGAAAACTATCTGTTAACGTGTAAGATAAGCGGTAAATGCATTTTGAGTGGATGATTACAGTGGAACGCACACACACACACATATACAGTATATTATACATATAATACACCACGATAATCACTAGATAACGATTAAGTTTCTCTTACTTAATAATCCCTTAAACATGGGTAAATTTATTTGGAATTGACTGGACTTCTTTCACTTACAATTGAAGTAAAACCTCATATAAATGGACCCATTGATGGTTGACCTCAGAGCTTAAATCAGTAAGGATAGACAGACATTAGCGTCATTGATAAAGATTTAGACTTTAGAAATGTGAAAAGCCTCAAACATGTCTCTCTCTCTCTCTCTCTCTCTCTCTCTCTCTGTGTCCTTGTAATACTACCCTCCCCAGGGCTGTTGGAAAGTAAAACTTCCAGGATGGGTCCCCCCGCGGTGAGTCTTTAATGCTCGGGGCCTCCTCTGGTTGCATGTGTGCAGAAAGGCCTCGGCATCACACTGTGGGCCGGTTTGATCAACAGCAGAGCCCGCTTCAGATGAGACGGGGGAAGGAAACCAGACGACAGTGCTGCTGTTTTCCCTTCATACATAACCAGGATGCTGGGGTGGCTCAGAACAACAGTGAGCCCTCTGACGAAGGAAGGACGGCCTCGATGCGGCGCCGGCGGGGGGTCCGTTTGGATGAATCTGAGGTGGGAGCGAACAAGGGTTGGGACAAACAAACAGGAACGTCGGTCTATGTAACAGATGGTTGCAGGTAAGGTAAGACTCTGTTACCTGTTTGGTCCAAAGGAAACGTCTTAAAAACTGTGAGATTATGATTTTCATGTTGATGTTATTTACCCCAAAGCTGATTTTTAAAGTGAAGAATTCTTATTAAAGAATTCGTCTTCTGTTTGATGCATAAGTGTGAACACTCAAGTTAAAGCAATAAGAGGGTGTCATCAGCTAAATGTCGAACAACTACAACTTCACCAAGGCTGAGCAACGTCTGTCTTCGCCTGTAAACAAATTACATAACCATAATAAACACGATGTTCCATCTGGATTTAACTCCGTAGCTATTAAAACCGCATCAAAGCCATATGCAAATAAGCAAATATTTATTCAGTCTGTGAGATCAGGATCCTCATTCAGACTCTCGCTCGAACCAAATAACAAACTATTACATTTGATGAAAGAGACAATTTAAAGGTCAACAATTTGAATTACACGGCTCCTCCCTGAGCCAGGCCCCGCCTTCCACCGTGTTTAATGAAAATAGGTGTAACCTTTTAATTCATCTTGCAAACAAACAAAACATAATCCTGGGTGCAGGGTGGAGGAATGTGTCCACAACATGCTGCGTATAATTTGATTAGTCTGCAGCACATTACAGCCTTCAACTACCTGTATTTTGATTTGGGCGGGAATTAAAGCTGTAACAACAGACATTATTAATAATTAGCACATGGCGATGAGTGATCGTGCTCTGCGGAGACATTTTGATGAGTTGTAATTGTTTTAATTGCGCTCACTGTCCTGCGGTGCGGTGACAGTTCTGCTGCTGCACGTAATCATGCAAGATTTATGTCAGAGAGTGAGTACGTGTCGAAAACACGACACTCCCTGTGTACTCCCTGAAGCAAGAGGTTACACTTCCTGATCAGCAAGCCTGACACACTGGACAGCTGATCTTTGACCTTTCATTTCACCTGAGTCGCAAAGCGACCTTGCGGCTCATTCTCTGGCTCCTGCGGGGTCACGGGGGTCACAGTTGACACAGCAGTACTGTGTTATGCTGAGCTCCAAAAGCCTCCAAACATCAGCACCACCACTTCACTCAGGAAGTCAGTGTCAAGACAAACACACGCACACACACACACACACACACACATGTGACTGTGAGCAAGTATGTGCAGGCACACGGACGACATAAATATGGAAAATTCTTTTATTTTACACATGAATATGATGTTTGTAAAATAAAGGGATGATTTCATTATTATTGCGTACCACTATTATAATAACAAAAAGTCATTTTGCTTTTTATGAATTCATAATAATAATATTTATTATTATTCTAGTGTGAACGGTTGTGTACAGTCACGGGGAAATGTGCGTGTTGACTCTTGTGTTCACATGAGCTATTCCCTCCATTACGATTATGGATTTTTCCCTCCGCCCCACACATCCTTATTCATACAAACATTAATTTCTCCCTATGTAGATATTGCAAAACTAAGAGGAATGAGACGAAGGCGGCAGATTGAAAAGATCGAGTGCCTTTTAGAACAAATGCGTCACGGAGGGCCATTTCCAAACAAGCCCATCTGTATGATCCATAATTGATCAGGATGACAGAGTGCGGTGCGGCAGCGCTCATGGGCCACATCTGACAAACGACCAGACACGACCTTAAGAGCTGACCTACACACCACCAGGAAAGGAGGGAAGAAGAAAAAAAACAAAAAAAAACAAAAACAGAACGAGCGTACAAGCAAGTCTGGGAGAAAAAATCCATGCGGCTGAAGTGAAACCGCATTTCGTCTGATGAGCGATGTTAAACAACAACTGGACCGGCGGGCAATTACCGTGATTGGAGTGCCGAGAAAAAGACAGCGGAGAGGTGGAGCGTCTTTCCCTCCTTCCTCCGCCCGCCACCGGGGGCCCGGAGCTCATTAGTATGCATGCTTTTACAGGCCTGGCCAAACCAATCAATGCGCTCCACTTTATTTATTAGTAAATAGAGACAGATGGCGATGAGGAGGCGGTATCGACTAGCCATAGCCTTTTAAACAGGAATCAATGGCGGGGCGGAGCGCCGAGATGGGGGGCATTAACTCAGTAATACGGCCTCGGAAACGACCGGGATCCGACGGCACCCCCACGCCGTGTTCAGCTTCTGGTTCGGTCCGTTTGTTAAACAGTTGCAGTTATCAAGATATTTACCAACGGAGGCGATACCGGATCAATCTGATCGATCGGCTGCACGGCAGGTTCTGTCTTAGAGGCAGAGAGGGGCGTGGCCTACCGGGAGCTCGGGTTTCCGATCGAGGTCGGCACGCGTTTTGGTTTGCGTGTCATGTGATTGACTGACGCCTGCATATGGCGGTACACACACACACACACACACACACGTCGGTCTTGTCGGTGCTGCACACGCCGGACTCTGTGTGTGTGTGTGTGTGTGTTTGGTCCGGTCTGGATCACAGGCAGAAGTCGGACTTGTCCGTGTTTTCATTAACAGCGT
>OMNV01003713.1:4134-14358 GCA_900303265.1 Brotula barbata
AGCAGCTTTGCACAAAGTCTTAAATTCTCTCGCCGTGGTTACGTCTCTGTTTTGCCGAGAAGCGGGAGAGTATTGTAGGAGAATTAAGAATTAAGCAAACATAACAAGAACAGCAGATCGTGAGTCTGATTTTTTTTTTGGGTTTCATGATCCTTGAGCTGTTGTTGGCCGTCTAACAGAGAGGAGATCTCCTCCTCCGCGGGGCCTCCTTACGAGACTTGAGTTCCTTGGTAGAGCTCGGGTGCGTCGGCTCGATGCAGAGTTTGGAACGACTGCGCTGCCCCTTTGAATTCCAACAATGTTATCCTGATTGTTGTTTATGCAGCACACCTGTTGGTCTGCGGGCTTTTATGCATGCCTAAGTAGAGACGTCTGACAGAGGGGAAAGCTGCAGGCTCCAATCTGCGCCCGGGATCTTCACTTTGGCGGATATCATTTTTGACACTCGATCCATCTTGCGTGATTGATTTATTGATTTAATTTGTCAAGTGTCTCCTGGCTGAGATAATGCTGTAGCGTGCCGCGGGCAGAAAATATGGTCCACTTTGAGGAACGCCGGCTTTCTAACTCTGGGTACGACTCAACCCAACGCGCCCCTGTTTGTCAGGTGCGTTCGGGATCCCGGATGCTGCCACTGTGTTTCATTGAAATGAGGTGACTGGTTGACATTTATGGTAGCGTTGTTCTTTAACCATCTTTGGGGCCTTCTAACTGCACTGTCGTATCTCTGCCAAGCCAAGTAATATGTATAAGGAGCAGAGGGAAGCAATTACAGGCTATCGGCGGGGAAGAAAAGAGCAAAATGGAGGCCTGAGATGGAGATAAATGTTTCTGAGAATAAGGCGAACAAAACTGCTGTATCGATACTGGTAGTTAGGATTTTACAGGGGGAAGCCAAAGTGACACTGCTCCTTATTATGTTAAAACCCTGTCATTTCCACTGGCTTTTGTTGAGGGACGATTATGCCACAGAGACAATTACCCTGCCCTTGCTGTGCTGAAAGGATATGGCATTTACTGCCACTGTATTCCATACCCAGACGTTTAACTTGTAATGAAAAGGCTGCAAAAATGGTCGGAGCTGATTGTACCAAAGCCTAACAGGCTGCAATTAATCAGAGGGAAAAGTTTTGTGAGTGAGAAAAAGAATAGTGTGGAGTTTGCGAGGCAGAGGGAACGAGGGGCGGCAATGAAACAAGGCTTCAAGGCCCTTCATCAAGTGCTAGCAGTACTTAAAGCCTATAAGTGTCTCTATCAGTGTGTATAACTTAAAAATAAGGAACTCTCAGAGTCTCATTCCAACTGGTGCAGGACATTATCCACATAAAGACGCTTATTACCCCAGCGTTTTATTGAGATCAGCGCTGGAGGTGACAATCACATTGTGAGACCGACAGAAAAGCTATCACTAAGATAATCACAAGGCCATTCTTATGACCTAATGCATTAATCACATACAGTACCAGCGCTTCATTATCATAATCAGCCCTCCTCACTCTGCAGGCCCGTCTATACTCCTACTGCAGTGGGTTTTCATCGATGATGAGATTTGAGGTTCACAAGTAACACACTTTAGTACCCTTTAGTATGTTGTAATCCTTCCTAATCTCAGGGAAATTAGGTCCAAAGTAGGCCGCTGGAGTTTGATTTTTATTTTAGTTGGGGCATTTTTGGCGACGTTCACTTACCACCTCTGTAGTCTATAGAATACACCTGCATAAACCGGAGAATAAATCATAGAAAGCCTCCGAAAGCTACTTTACACAACGTTATAAATTTAGTTATTTTCCTGTGAAACGATTGTATTCTTCATGAATTAATAACCTAAAGTAACTTCTAAGTGCCGACTCAGGTCAGTTTGCTGCTTATGTGACATCGTCCTACAGCGCGAGAAAGAAAATGTACTGCGCGATGTACACAAAGGGTATTGCATGGATAGGTAGTACTTAGAGGAAATAGATTTTGACTGGCTGTTACTGTCTGCAACATACTGTACTTTTAGCTGTTAATGCTAGCACGAGTTCTGATAAGGTTCATTCAAAGGTCTGTAGACCTCGTAAGTCAAGAGCAAATATCACAAAAAATGCTCCAGTGTGGACAAAACCATATCTGCCACCGATATCAAACGTACTTTCACCCAATTTTGTAAAATTGCAAGGGGAACATTTTAATAGTTTCCCCTGTAGGTTGAGTACACTGTAAGAAATGGGAGCAAAAAGCTGTTTCGTCCAAGATAACTCAAGCTAGACTGCTTGAGTTGAACTTTTTGCAGTCAGTGAATCGAATCTGCATTTTCCAGAATGTCAGAATAGCGACTGAAAGGCAACAGGAACAAGAACTCTTTGAATTTTCCCCTTTCCAACCCCCAGATTATTTTTAGAGCATGATCTTCATATCCTCTCTTCATACATCAGGTGCCGTCACATTAGGCCTAGGCAGGTTTTTCTCCGTTCGCCCTTTATTTTTCCTCAAACTCCCATCACCCCATCTAAAGGGAAGCCGTCCAGCAGGCGGCAGAAGGGAGAACTAAGTTCCCCGTCCTGAGCGGGCGCCAAATGGACACGACGTCCTGCAGCCTCTTCTGCAGAGGCCCGAGGATCCAGGGAGATAATTGGTTTCTAATCAGAGCTGCGATTTCTGTGGTGGTGTCCTGCTCAGTCTGCTGAGATCGAAATAGATAGATGGTTCAACGCCAGGCTGTCAGCTGACTTTGCCAACAGGAGGCGGAGGACAACAGGGCTGTGTGGAGCGGGCCAAACGACAGCAGACGATCCACCCAGGCTGTCTCAGAGATTTGCCAGATAACATTTATGAGGGCTAATGAAAGAGGTTCGGGCTCAGCACACTGTTACACACTGAGCAATGTTTCTACTCGGCAGGCTGCTGTGATGGCCTGGGACGCTCTGCCGGCCGTCTTTTGTCTTATACGCTCCAGAGCATCATCTGTGTGTCTCTCTGTGACCACAAAATCAAGCCATGGGGGGGGGAAAGTCAGCCTTTTTATGATGTTTTTACCCTATGTGGACCTCACTGATAGCTGAAGTAAAGTAGAAGTCTTTAGGAATGACAACATGTACTGTTTTTGTCATTGCCTCTTTGCCATGATGGTGGTGAAGAAAATCAAACTAGCAACTGTAACATTGATGTAGTTAAATGTAGGAATGAATCCTACATTTACTTCAACGTATTGAGCCACAATATCCTAAACCGTTGAATTTAAAAACAATCGAACAATATTATTAAAGATTAGTTGTGTACTAAACTCGTACTTTCATTCTGTGTTGGACCCATAACAAGCTGCAACCTCCTCCAATCAAAGGATCGGGCAAGTGCCTGAGAGGAAAAACTCTGAAGGCCGAAAAATCCCCCAAGCACCTGCTGCTGCTGCTGCCTGTGAAGCTTCTGCTCGGTGTTTTTGGATTTTTATCTCCTCAGAGTTTTTCTCATTTGGATTATGATGGCTGGAGGGCAGTAAGAGGACTTTTCCTTCTCAGAGTGACCTCAAGTATTTACAAAAAGTCTGAGTTTGAAAGTAAGTAAGGCATGTTGGCTCGTTGCCATGAAACCTACCTACGGATCCGTGTGCCTTTGGAGTATACTCTTCATTAATTATCCGGGGTGAAAACCTTTGAATTATCCTACGGTTCCACATTTAGCTAGCTAGCTACGCTAAGTATCCACACAGACGTTGACAATTAGCAGTAATCAACACGAGCAGCACAGAGCGGCTACTCAGTTTAAACACTGGACTCAGTTTGGAGTTTACAACCTTAATTCATCTTTTAGTGTTGAAATAATTGTCACAGAAAAACAAAGAAGTAATACACTGCCAGTTTAGCTAACGTGGCTTACTCTGCTGTAGCCAAGCTAAGCTAAAAACATGAGACGTGTATTTAAAGTCATTGCTGCAATTAGTGTTTGTAGCGATGACTTTTCTTTTAAAATTTTGAAGCAAGCTTCACTTCAGAAACAATAAAATCTTAGAATACTGAATTGTATTACTAGGGGGAAAAATGGTACTAGTATTTCTTTCAGCAACTAAATATTGTAGTATTGTATCTGTAAGTCTCTTGCAATTCCCATTCCCATCTCTGGGTTTTGTATCAGGCATGTAAAACCACAGAAACCGCACCGCAAAGTGCATTTGCAGGCCAGATAAACGAAAACAGCTATAAGAGGCTAACGACGGCCATGTTGTTGTTAATTCTGCGAGCGTTCGGTTCCAACAGCCAGGCTTTGACATTATACGGGGGCTTTTGCTTCAGTCAGGAAAAGTAAGTGCTGAGATAAAGGTGAAGACTGAGAAATCTGGCATACATGAAAGGAAGACAGACCAGAGTGGAGATATGGTTGGTTTTATCAAGTTAATCTGCTATTATTGAATTATCAATACATGCATGCCCTACAAGCCCCTGAGTAGAATTCTGCAGGTCTCCAGTGCAGCTTAGAGTAAGACAGAACAACCCCTTCCTATCTCTGCTCAGTGGATGATCTTCCCTTTGCTAAGCTGATAAATCCTGCCCTCAAGGTCTTTCTGCTCCACTACATCTAAATACTGTTTTTCAAAGGAGGTTTTAGCGCGGCGTGATTGACATTTTTCACATAGAGTATGAAAAAAAATGGCTGCTTTCTTTTCCTGTTTTATCTAGGACGTGTACACATTTTGCTGAAGGGACAATTTGGGATGTAATGTCTCACACAGGGACCGGATTGGGCAGACTCCACGTCGTGTACGTTGCATCGGCTAAGGCGGGCGCTCTCTGTAGCTATAATACATGTAATTTATATCGGATTTATATCGGATCATCCGCAGCTTTGAGCCATTAAACAAATCAATTCCTGATCTCATGGCTCAGGACACAGTTCACCCCCTCTGCTCTTTTTTTCAACACTGGCAACCAAAGATTAGTTGAGCTAATATAAGTAAAGTAAGGAAGCTTAGTAACAGCAGAATGAATGTAAATAGGATTCAGCGGCAATGAAAGGTACAAAGTGGTCTAATTAAATCCCTCTCAATGTGAATTAAATTTCCCCAGGCCGCGCAGCATCCTGTCAGTGACAAAGAGAGTCACCTCTCCCTGTGTCTCTCCCAGCAAATTCCAATTAGGTGGTGGGTGTGTGTTGCCGTGCCAGTCAATCACAGTTGAACGCTGCATCTTAAAGATGATAATGGTGGCGATATATTGATGAAAGTCCTTTCAGGGCCTATTATTTGGAACAATAGACAGTTAGGAGGATATTGATTTTTCCCCTCGCGCTCGTCGAGCAGGGCAGCGAGTTCATTTAGAAGTTGGCCGCTCGCAACCACACGACGCTCATCGCTCCGAGGGTTATCTCTAAAATATTGATTACGCTCGCTCGGCGCTTTGTAGCCTTTTCTGGAGTCAGCTAACAGCGCTAAAGTGAATTTGGTGTCTTTTGAAGATTCCAAATGATTTACGCCGCTGTTATCAATCGCACGGTGTCGGATGGGCTCGTTTCTTTTTAGCAACGCTCATAAGCAACGCGGAGCTCACAGGAGGGAGGGAAAGGAAAACAAAAGCAAATATTGTTGTGGAGGAGGAAAGCCAACACTTATGCCCGTCTTAATCCGATTGGGCCTTCGGAACAGAAGGAAGAAAAGATAAAGAGCAGTTTCGCACCCCCTCCAACCACAACGACACGCACAATACACACACTCAAGAACACACAGTCCACACACAGATATTTCCTCAAATCGAATTACTGATGCCTGTTGCGATGGCCCGTGTCTGTATGGAGCCTCATTTATTTGGAGGAGCCTTTTTTTAGACACGCTCCTTCATGTGGAACAGTGAATATAAGATATAAAACCTGTCTGCCCGGTGACTTTGGGCCACGCGAAGATCAAAGACAGAGCGGGAAAGAGTTACGGAGAGATAGAAGAGAGGGGAGGAAGACAACCAAAGCCACAGATGGGAAATATGGGAAGTCTTTTCTCTCTCTTTCTCTCTCTTCCTCCAGGTCAGCGCAGGCCTTCTGAGTCTCATCTTTAGCTTTAATTAGCTGCTTTAAACTCAGCCCGTCACCCCCCCCCACCCACTCTCTTCATATGTGGTCCTGGATCTTTGCCCTTTTACCGCTTCAGGCCTTGCTACTGAAGTGATACAACCCACTTCCATTGATCTAAGGTCACTCGGGCCTCATGCATGTGACCTTTCAGATATTTCAATTATAGCATAGTCGGCCAAATCGCCTAACCCCGTGATGGTCAGGGATGACATTTTTGACTGGTTTTCTTGTGTCTAAAGACTCGATCAGTGATTTGTGGAGTATTTTTTGGCCCTTGAGGACTGCTGTAATCCTTCATCCCCACGACGTGGATGAAGGATTACCAGGAGATCACCTTTGGGAGTAAAGCCACTGGACTAGCCACACGATAATATCTGAGTTAGAGAAACCGGAGGAATCGAGGTTAGCTCGGAGCTTGGACTGTCCACAGTAGATTGGCCATCACTTCCTCATCCCGCAAGGCTCGATAAGGGAATGTCCCCCCTCCGGCCCCCTCCCCCACGTCAGCCAGAGCGACCTCGATTTTGATCAGCAACCCGAACAGACCTGGGGTGACGTGTCCACGGTGCAGAACAAGATGCCGTCCAATCTTGATCACAACTAGATTGAACGGAAGCCATTGAGCTACAGAAAAATGTTGAGCCGTGTACCTCAGCTTCCACAGAGTTCACCAGGTCCCAGCCCACATCAATATCGTTTAAGGGCGCACAAAGTGGACTCGTACTCCACTGCTGGGAGAGCCACGCTGTGGTACACCCCTGAGTGAAGGGAGGTGAGAGACCACCATGCATTATGGGACACCGAGCCTGGCCTCCGAGAGCCAGCCAAGAAGCTGCCAGAGCCGGAGCTTTGATAGATGACGAGGGGAGGCAGAGGTTTTATTGGAGCTGTACCCAGGCTGGTACTGACACCCTGAATGAATGAGAACCTTGGCATGTGTGGGCACTGTCACCCTCTAGTCCCATTTTTATTACTTATTCACGTAAAGCAATAATGTTGGTTCAATTTCTCCCGCTATCAATTTGCGAGCACGGCTGTTAAACTGTGAATTATGCAACACTGGAACAAAAAACGATGGCGGCTAATCGACACGACCGCGCCGAGGATATTTACAACCGTGCTCGGCTCCCTGGAAGACTTTTACGCCGTGCGTGGGGGGGAGAGAGCATATGGAGATGATTGAGCATACATCTTACCTGTTGCAAATCTCCACTGATCATCTAGATTAGCTGAGTTATTAATTCACCCAGCCGCTTGCGTGCAGCCATCAGTCATTCCTCCCGGGCTCCGTCCTCGAAATGAACCACGCCTCCTTTGTTGTTTGTCAGCTGTGTTCTGTTTAAAATCTTTTCTTTACTCTAATTTTACAGGGACCAATATCTATTTTTTTTAGGTCATTTTCTTCTTGTATAATAAAAGTTTTATGTATGTTATCAGTTATCAGTTCGTTAGTTAGCTGTGTGTAATCTTCTTCAGCGGCCTTTTTGAAGCCGATAGTGTCACTTTTTGTTATCAGAAGTACATTTCCTGACAAAAGTTGTGACAAAATCTGTGTCCCCTCCGATAAATATCACAGAGGAAAGTCTCCTAATAACAGATTCACACTCCATCACTGGAAGGCAACAAGGCAGATTACGCTTTTTGACCCCGTTAAATATATTTGAGCAGCAAATGCAAAAGCGTTCGTCAGTACACAATCAGTTGGACGTCAGCCAGAGCAGCAAAATTAATTAAGGGCACTTCTACATCTACCTTGTCTGGTGCGCGCCACCTCAACTTTATCTATCAGAGGAAGTACATCATCGATTATGCGTAATGTAAACAGGAGATGCACTCCAGTCGAGCAGCCCCGATGAGCCGCAGCTAAACTTGGATTGAGGAGGAGATCAGGAGTTGCATTTAGAAGGCAATTTCTCTGGTTATGGGTACACAGTGTCAGGATGACCTATAATCTCCCAGATTTATCTGTCATAACTCCATGAGGACTAAGTTGTTGATCTGTGGGGACTGGAGTGACATCTAAATCACATTTCCTCAGACGGATGGAGCTCAGTTGATCTTTGTTAGCATTCAAACTACTCGATCTGTACACCACAAAACTGTCGAATCCTGGCAATGGCGTCAATTTTCGATGTCGACTGGCAGTATGGAGACATGTTTTAACATTCAGTCAGAGAAGGAGATAGAAGGATTTCAGGGAACTGCAGAACATTGCCACATTAAGGTTACAAAGCTAAGGCAACGTTACTTTAAAATCCTGGATTCCGTCTAGAAAAGTCGTATATCTGCACAGACGTCGGTACAGTTGCTGCTGTCATAACAGGAGCAAAGAAAATGCAGCACAATGAGCCCCAGGAAACATTTTGGGAAACGACTGATCACCCCCAACGTTTCAGATCAATAAATAAGATCCACAGTAAGAAAAGTCAAACTGAGGTTCAACCTCAGCATGTAAAAACAGCCCTCATCAACGATCATATGAGAATCTCAGCGATCCTCCATCCTTCCCGCGCCCGGTAATCCATCACTGTGTTCCGCTGGTTCTCGACCCGCTATCCTGAGCAGGACTCTTCGCTAAATCCTCCCACCGACGTCACCCTGATCCCCAGCCCAGCCATTAGAACCCACTGAGATGGGCTAGCATGTTCAGCCACGCTTGACTGGGCGATTCCCATTTATCCCTAACCCTGCCTCCCTCCCCGCCGCCCTGTGAGACAGGAGCTGCCAGCTTTGTCTGTTTGCCTGTCTGCTGACTTGTTAGAAGCCTCTGTCAGCCTTGTTACCGAGCCTGCTGATCCATGGCCATAAACCTGTACAAAGGTGGAGAGGTATTAGCAAACCTAAGCTTTACACAGCTGTCTGTCGAGTGGCTGAAAGCCTAACATCTCCCTCAGACTGTGCACACACACACACACACACACACACACACACACACACATCACCGAGTGCCAGGAGGTCGCCGCCGGAGCAATTAGACTTTTTCACCAGGATGGATTAAGAGTTGATGCATCACTAAACTACTGGTTTGAATGGAGTGTGAAGGAAACAGATTGGGCTTGATTGGTGTGTTTGTGTCCATATTTTAACGGAGGTCCAACCTCCACAGCAGAAACAGGAGCTCTGATTGCCTCAGATTAGATTTCCTATTTTGATTCATTTTTCTGCTCTCCTCTCTGCACCTTGAACATTTAGTTTCCATTATGTTCTCACTTTAAAGATATGAAGACAGCAGCACGTCATGATAATTAAATTGTGGGATGGATGGCTGCAGGACACGTTGCAGAATAACAAAACTTCAAAATAAAAACCCAAATATATCATCTTTGAAATGGATTTTATTAATTAGGATATTTAATACCCTGCCCATTTTAATAGTGCCACTTAAATGTGCATTTAATTGCTTCATTAATTTGTTTTCGTTTGCTCATCAGGACTCCATGTTTGCTATTAGTCCTATTTAATTTCACTTCTCCGGTCCGATAAAATCCGTGCAACGTGACCGAAAGACTGACAATTGTGGAAGCCTCTCTACAATAGAATAGAAAATAAAGAAAAAGTCAAAGATTTTCACTGAGAAACTCATTATCATGAGATAAAAATTGAAATTATGACTTTGGAATGTCATATTTATGATATCAAAACTCAAAATTTTGAGGTTGGAATGTCATAATCATGATATAAAAACTTGAAATTTGGACTTGTTTTCTCATCTTTCAGTCTGAGCAATAAGGAAGTTGAAATTTTGAGCTTTTATCTCATAATTTTGAATTTCTAAGTCAAAATTTTTATCTATTTTTCTATCATGGCAGAAAAAGTGTTTCTTCAGACTTTATATAAATATTAATGTTTCATTATATTATATATCATACTTGTATAATGACTCTGAGGTAATGTCTTGTACCCTCACAGCCCTCCAGTATCCGACTGTACTTTAGCACCACTTTGCTGCAGCCATGCCTGCTGCGTTAATATCCTGGTTTTTTAAATAACCACAGTTGACTGCTGGCGATGTTGATTTGTTTCGAGCGTTTGCTGTAATTACCCATGGAGGAATCGGTTTGGTTTGTGATGTTTACCAGATCAAAATCCTGCCCGAGGAGATGAAGATGAATGTGACCCACCGGGAAATCTTCACAAGATCAACACTATTAATAACTAATGGTTGATTACTGTTTGATATCAGTGTTCAATCAG
>OMNV01003719.1:1784-13579 GCA_900303265.1 Brotula barbata
ACCAGGTGGGGTGGGGTTGTGTGTGTTTGTGTGTGCGTGTGGCTTCCCGAATCCATAATGAAAATGCAAGAATGGGTGATGTGACTTCTAAATGCGTCTACAAACTGCGATGATCCTGGCTCATGAGAAGTGCTTGAAGATGGACATTTTCAAGCAATGTGTGTGTACAGGCGGTATTGGTACAATAATGTGTATTTGGTGGCATGAGTTTATATGAGCAGGCCTCTCTCTCTACATTGCCTACAGGAAGTGCCACATAGATCACGCATTTTATGCATAAGGCTGAATGCCAACAGTGATGCATAATTTTTGCAGTAAAACGCTAAATGTCACCAAACACCAGGCTATGTTGTCCGCCGCCGCCGCCGCCGCTCTTATCACCTGAGGATGCGCCGACAGCCGACAGACGCCACAGCCTAACTGAAAGTGAACGAGTGTAGCGTACGCAGTTGTGGCAGGAGTGTCACGGGAGGCGACAAGGGAGATTGGGGGGGCCGAGGAGGGTAGTGGAAGCAGATTTGAAGGGGAAGAGGGGGAGACAAGGACTTTCTTTTGTTTGCGTTTTCCCTGACACACACAGTTGAGAGAGAGAGAGAGAAAAGGAGCAAAATGTGAGCGAATAATGCATGATTTTTGTTTCTGAAAAACCACCGCTTTATACTCGTCGTGCCGAAAGCGACAGACGGGGACGTGCGTGGGCTGAAATCAAAAACAAAATGCCTAACACAACGTGCACACACAAAAAGAGATTGGTGAAGACAGGAAGAAGTCGCCATTGATGCAGATATTTGGCTGAACGTCTGACACGGGCGATCACCAGCTGAGATCCCCGAGTGAAAAACTACACTATTAATCTGCGGGTGGGAAAGCAAACATAAACGATCCGCAACAACACAAAACAACAGAGATAAGGGTTGTTGCGTGCACGCACACACACAAACACAATCCAATGACAGGCAGCAACAGTTACATAAAGAAATTGGAGCTGCGCGCATTTATGCTGGTGACCTTTAAGGTTGAAGGGGTGAGTAATGAGGAGTGGGGCAACACAGCCTGAGAGGATCCCAGATGAAGGACAAGGATGGAAGGATGGATGGATCAGGAAGAGAGAGGAAGGAGAAAAGAAATATGAAGGTACTGTCATCACATTTCTCCTCCCTACGGCTCCCCCAGCTGTTGTTCTCTCCCTCTCCTCCTCTCTCTCTCTCTCTCTCTCTCTCTCTCCGTGCCTCACTCACTCCCTTCCTCGCCTTTTCATTGTCACCCATTCTTCCAATCACCCTTCATCGCTTGTGTGCCTCCCTCCCTCTTTCTTTTATTTCTCTCTCTCTCTTTCTCCATCCACACAAATGAATCAGTGAAACAGGTCAAGTGTGACAAAATTCCCCCCGCAGCTCAACCTGCCTAATACAAGGCCTGGCTCATTGCACCAAGACAAGTAATACGCTGCTTACTCACCGAGAGAGGGAGACGCACACAAACGCACATGAATACACACAGAGTATGAGCACATTAGGGCTGTCACAATTAATACATTATAAGGAAATTCTTGATTTTTTTAAAAGAAGAGGGTAGAGACACAATAATCAGTTAGACGGTAAAGGATGAGTGTCAAGAGCAAGAAAAGGCCAAAAACATTGGCGGTTTGGGTCCATTTCATATAAAAGTCATGAGACAGAGAGCCCTTGACCCACGTTAAAGACAGTAACACAGGTTTGATTGAAACTTGGATCATCTTAAAGATCTTATCTAAACATTTCAACATTTTCATTGTATTTTCCCTTCATTTGCTACTCATGATTTGATGATGATCTGTTTAAACTTCAGTTATGGTTTTCTATTTTAACTTCTATTTGTCCACTTCCTCTTCTGCAATCTTGGCACCTTCGCAAAAGACGCTCTGTCCTCACCCTGTCTTCCGAGTATAAATAAAGATAAATGATGGACCAGACGCCGATGGCTTGAATATAAAATATAAACAGCATAAAACAGTTAACATTGTGAAAATACTGCCTTTATTTCTTGCTTCGACTTATGAAGATTTACTACAACAAATATCGTTGGCTGCGCCTGGAAATTTGCTATTTTAATTTGTATGTGTGTACAACGCACATGTATATCTACCCACATCGACACATTTTCAAGTAGGGCAAGTAAGTACAAGGTGAAGTCAGCTGCAGAAAAAAACAACTCGCGTGTGCATGAACACACTGCAGAAATGTATAAATACACTATTCATCTGGCAGAGAGAGAAAAATGCCACATTAATATAGTAACAGCAGCACCTCTCCTGCTCATCCACATTAATGAGGAGCAATTGGGCAACAGAAAACCCTGAAGCACCAGAGTAAAACTGGTATTAAGAGGAGACAGCAGAGCAAAGGGCCTGAAAATAGGATAAATGACCCCAGGAGCCAAACTCGAACACACAGACTAACGCAACAGTAGGCAGTACTGTATGTGTGTTTGCTACGCAGGCGGTGTTGCAATATAGAAATCTTACTGCTCCATATATCAGAACACGATGGGTATATGGAGGATAAACGACCAGCGAGGAGTACCTGGACAGTGTGTGGCACCACACTGTGAGCTATGTGATGACACACACACACCGCAGGAGGGCATGTAAAACTCTACACGCAGATGAAGAAGTCGAGCCCAGAGACACGTGGACAGATGTGGATGGTGCATGCACTTGTTTTCTAAGAGTTTTGTTCGTCTGAATCCTGCGGGGATGACGGCCATTTGGGAGGGTAATGACTTAGGAAAACTGAAATGTACTGGAACACAAATTAATCAAAATGTGAGCCATGCGGGCGCACACCCTGTGAGCGCTCGGCGCCATCCATTTTGCAGTTTCCGGCCTTTTGTTTGTGAACAACAAAGAAGTTTTGGTTGTTACGGCCAGTGAAAAGAGCATAATGTGCCTTTGATGTTCCACTGGATGTGGCTGCTGGAGGTGGGCTGCTCAGGTGAGGTAGGCAGGAATAAACCCCAAACCGGGAAAAGATTGTACTCGCGCATGCAAGTGCGATAATCGATTCCCGTTTGTAATCGTTTCACGTAAATCCTTTGTGATGCCAAAAGGCACATTTTAATAACATTTAATTTCCCCTTTAAAGATAAGACCTTTTGTCCACGCGAGACTATTTTATTCTATCACGGCCCTAAGCTGACAGTCGGTGGATGGAGCAGAGCTGTGCTGGCTGTGCCTTGCATGGCAATGCTGAGCTGTTTTCTTAAAATCACACTCTGCCTCTCCTCCTCTCCCTTCATTATACACTTGAAGTGCACTTGAACCGTGAATTGGGGCTTTTACCCATGATGCCTCAGCAGCCAGCTTGAGCGACAGGCATTATAGTTGAAATCACAGAGGGCTGTGGAGTGGAGGGGGGCTAACGAGGAGTCAAAGACACACAGAGACACCCGGCATTCGCTCCACAAAGGTCACCGACCACTAGAGTGGTTCTTCAAGGGCAACAAACAATCAGATTTAGATACACAAACACACCGGTGACAGACAGACAACCGTCGCTCTCACAACATTTTAACGGTTGGAGCAACTGACAACGTGCGTAGAGTGGCAGTTTAATGGAGCCATAATTAATGTGTTAAATCAATAATGTATTTCCATTTTAAAATGGTGCCTCTGGGTTGAATAGTGAATGTGACTGGAGTGTTGTAAATGAGTAGAGAGAGAAGAGGAATTAGCAGAGGTTTTACACTTTACACCACAGGCTTAGGCAGTAATTGTTGGACGGCGGTACCCTGTGTTACGGACAATCACACGCACATACACACACTTCTTCGAGGTTCGCAATACGCGAGAGTTTTGGTCACTCGGAGTGGACGATAAAAAGAAAGATAAAGAGGAAGACAGGGCACAGGAAGTGATCACAGGAAGACGGATGTTTAGGTGAGATGACAAACGGATAACTGGGCGAACTTGTCTGTGATTATAAAGGAGGTGATGACACAAGCACATGCGAACACACATTTTAATGAAATGCGTGACATTTCTCTTCACACTCTTCACTACGGCTTTTATTTCATTTCAAACACGAAACCAGAAAAGAATGGAAGACTACAGGCGGACGCGCGGGCGCAAATCAACAGACAGGAGCGGGTAATACACCAATACGACACCCAGAGCGAGAGACAACGGAGCCTACGGTAGTTATTTATTTCAATAGGGAGAATAGGTAGGATTAAATTTTGATGGAGTTTTGATCTATTTTATAAGGACAAACAATCACCACTGCCAGCACACAGTGTGATTGTTACACAGCAGACAATCCCCACACACAACTTGCATACACATTTGCATGCATATTCTGTACTCAACGGCAGGCAACATCTGCACAATAGTTTCATGCACAAATGAACATGAACATAATCTCACACACACACACACACATTACAGAGTTGACGGTCCCCTAAGAATATCTGCAGAGTGACTGAGAACAAATATTTGCAGACTTATTTCTGTTTAATCTCCATATTCATCTCCGTTATCTCAGTGTTTACGTGTGTGGGTGTGCGTGTGTGTGGGTGTGCATGTGTGCAAGTAAAAGGACGTGCGTGTGACAGTGTGTGCATGCACTTTGTAAGAGCTGCCTGTTGAGAGACTGAATTAAACAGCAAGTGAATTTGATCTGAAAATCACTGCGGGGCAAACACACACAAAATATCTCACACAGACACACACCCTCACTCACACACACTCACTCACACACACACACACACGCTTGCATACAGCATCAAAATAATTTCCATCACAGAATCTATTCTTAGGAGTGGCAACAATTCTTTTTTTTCCCCACCGATACAATCTCTTTGCTTCATATGTACACAGTTGTGCACATACAAACACACACACACCCTTGGCTAAAAGCTACACACACCCATAATGATCTGTTTTTTATTTTTTATTTTGAGAGATAGGATTTGTTCCAAGTTAAGTCACAGTCTGAAGAGCTTTGGGTGCTTTTTCCGACACACACTCACACACACATACTGCATCTTTCATCTGGTCATGGTTGGTGTTTTTGCAGGTGTGTTGAGGTCACCAGCACTCTGTGTATGCAAAGCCTTCCTCTGTCTCTCTCCTCTCTCACTCTCTGTCCCTCCCTCCCTCACACACGCACATACACGAGAAACTAAATCAACACAGCTGCAACAACTCAACCCCCACCTCCCTCCTCCCTTCACGACACGGCTTCGCTCTCCATCTTTTATCAGTTTTCTCTAACCTATCTCCGTTTCTCGGTTCAGCTTTGTGCCCTTCTGATCTCTCCATCCTTCCTGGCTCCGCCCCTCTTTTCATACTTAATTCCTCTTTTGCCAAGATATACAGTGCAACATCTAAGATCTCCAACCTTCATCTCTTACCTCCTGCTCACACATTTTTTTCTTGCCTCTCTCTCCCTCGTTTTATCTCCCTGCCTCTCTCTCTATGCCCCCGTGGCGTTGGTCAAGCATGTATTACCCCAGGGGAGATGTGCCTCATCCACCCCACAATGCAATGCAGCCTCCTAGTTACTTCTAGACATATCGAGAGAGGACAGGAAGGAGAAAAAAATACCCAGGGGCCTCTGGGGGAAACAGGAGCATCCATTTGCCTCTCTGTGCTGCCTCCCTGTCTGCCTGGGCGTGCACGTGTGAGTGCATGCTTGTGCAAATAAACCTGGACTGACCAGAAAGCCGCAGGATTGGATGTTATCGTTTACCATGCGACGAACACAAATGAGATGATTTCCAATTTCCTGTGACTATTTACAACTGTAACTTCCCCTCAATGTTGCTGTCCCATGCTCCACATGCTAGCTATGCTCTTAACCAAAATACAATAACCACTCAAGCACTGACAGTTACCAGTCAGTACTGTGAAACGCAGGAGTTCATTATTTGGATGTGGAAGTTTGCCCCTCGGGGGTTTTTTTTAAAATGAAAATTGAAGTTGTCGATCACAGCAGTTCACTATTCTGTGATATTGATTTCTTCGACAAATTAAATGTGGACATCCCAATATTTTTTAAAATGAACAGAAAGAGAGAGCGAGAGAAAAGAGAAAGGGAGCGAGAATGTATCACCATATGCCAGTAACCCTTACAACATCTAACAGAGTATAAAAAGCCATTGAAGATGTGCCAGTTTTGTTCTCCAAACTCTTTCGAATGGAGCTTCGCTTGGCCACATTCGAAGGCGTTCGTGTCTAAGTGGTCTTCAAGCAATAACAGACACAGCCAAGGTTCTCAATACTCATCCTTGGGACCGAGATGACTGCAGACTGTCCATCTCTCACTGCTGCACTCCCTCTTGATCGGCTACATTAAGGGTGTTTAGTCAGGCAAGATTTTGGAGGGACGGGCGCTTGAACAGATGCAGTTGATTTAGTTAAGGACCAAGATTGACATTTAACAAATACAAGACTGTCACTTGACCTTTACTTGATAATAATTGATAATTACTTTTTACTTATCATCTCTAAGCATTAATAAAACTCATTAAATTTTAATGATCCTGCATTTGTGTAACTGAAAGGGCAAACAGCAAATAACATATACACTATAAACACACTTCTAAGCCAGAGGGGCACTAATGAGAGGGCATACCTCCACCAAGGGCAAACAGTCCTCAAATTAAGGCTCCTTCTCTCCCTGATGAAATTTACAACAAGCTTAATCAAATATCAAGCGGCCTCCTTGGTTTCCTGACCTTCATAACCTAACACATCTCTAGCATAGTTTGACCTAAGGGTGGAAATTCATTGATCCTAAAAATAAAACTTCACAGATTTTTTACTCTTTTGTATACTTACCCGGTATTAAGTGGAAAGTAGCAATCCGACTGCTTGCTTGGCTTATGGCCTGAAGATCAAACTTATTACGGACATAAGTTGTGGTCACACCACACATCAGGGTTCTCTTTCAGAAAGCCAGGTTAGTTCAACTCTGAGTCGGTGTCTACGGCAACAAACTACATTTTTTTTGCAGATCTCTGCACTGTTTTAGAGAAATTGTAAAAAATGTAAAGCTCATAGTTATAAAAAAGAAAATCATCCACACCATCACCAAAAGTACAACTTTTTGAGTAATCCTGCAAACAATCAATCATAACAAAACAGACAAACACACCCACACAGGTGGAAAAAAAACCTTGTTGGTAGAGCTCAATACAAGACAGGCAAACAAAGAAACCTTCTTTAGCTTTGTTCATAGACATAAACAGAGCTCAGCTATTCAAAGCCCGATAGAGATCTGAAGCATCTCAAGTTTTAGATTGCCCAATGTCCCAGGGTTTTCAATCCCATAAGTGCTAGCAAGCCGTCTCTGCATTGGACAACTACGAGAGCTTTAGAAAAATATCACATCTGTCAGAGGTCTCTGGTCTGAAGAGGTCTGAAAACGTCTGTACCTGACAACCCTGAAAATACTGAAGGAGATATTTAAAAACATTTTTATAAAAGACATGTATGAGTAATAAATGTGGCCTCTCTGCCGCTTGTATAAACCAGCAGCTTTCAGAACCTTAGATTTTATTATTTACCACGGGGAGGAAAAATAAGGCCAGCGCCATTAAAGCCAATAAAAATATGCAGGAATGTACTCTCATAATTGAGGTCAGAGCAAGACACGAGCTTTAATCTGTGGGAAGGCTCAGGTCACCACATCCATCACTCAGACATCCATGCAACAGGCCTAGCCATCCATCACTCACTCTGGGATTTATTAGTCAGGTTTGGAGCAGGAGGGTGAGAGGTTAAATGGGGAGCATTGTGTTAGCATTTATCCATCAGCAGAGAGCCCAAACTGGGTCTGTGAGCTAATCCGTACGCACACCAGATAGCAGAGCTCACACCATCAGCCCTTTAATCAACTCTGAGGCTGGAGCTACCAGGAGTGCAAGTTAAATACACAGCCGTGCATGCATGTGTAGAACGTAGAATACACACTCACACATGTGGTTGAGTGCACACAAATGTGCTTAGGCACACAGGGCTCAGACTGTGCATGTATTCACAAACGGAAAGACAAAGTTGAAATATGATCTGTCTGCAAGCAAGTAATTCACTTTTAAGGTTGCTATCTGAGCTGTTTAACGTGATGCATGACCAAACAACACAGTCTCACACACACACACACACACACACACCCACCCATATTAAGTGAGGAATATAGATCCACATAAAGAAGAAGGAAAGCAGGACATAAATACTTTTGGACATATTATTAAATTATTATTACATTATTATGCACATTACAAAGCACAGATTTCCATTTCCCGGGTATAAATAATAGGGCTGCGACATTAATTGGCTATAATCAACTAATTGGTTTTTAAATCATTGATTAAAATTACACCTATCAATTCTTTGACTGGCAAATGAAAATATGGCATCCGACCCATTGCTAAGCTAAGCTAACTTCTGCAGTCAGAATGTCAAATTGAGCAAATTATGAATTATTAAAATTATCATTGGTTACGGAAATTTGTAGCTCTTTCTCGTCTCTCATAATAAGAAACTGAAATCAGGAAAAGACTGATGCAAACATTCACTCTAGACAAATATTGACTCCGTTAATTGAAACAATCAGCGGATGAATCCATTTTCTAAATAATCACTGGTGACAGCCCTAATAAATTGGTGATGCAAGTGATGTTGTGAAACAGCTTCAACTACCATAGGATTAATATGCCGACTACACTACTTCTTGTGCTAATCATGGTACACCTAAAGCACTCGGTGCACTTTCACGACTGTTTTCATTGTTTTATCTTAAATTAGCTGGCTACGTTTGCTAGTGCTAACTAACATTGGTATTAGCTGTTCCGTGCGGAGCCCACACTATGCATTGCTTTGGCGGTATTTACTAAGTCCATGCCTCAAAATTTAATTCAGCAGGTATACGGGTGTATTGGCCCAGCACCATGTCAGGCTGCAAGATATTACCACCCACGCACACACACACTCACACAGTCAGTCAGATTGCCCAGGGGCACCAGACCATCTCTCATCACGGTCAGCCAAAGTTGAACGCAGTGGTAATGTTTGGCATAGCTGCTGTCACGTTGGCTTCAGATCCAGGTTATTCTCTCCGAGCTATGAAGCTATAATAAGTCAGGTTTCATGCTACAGGGCCACTGCTTTTACATCAAGCGCATACATTTGTGTCCAGAAAAATGTGCGTGCTGCATGGAATTCTATTCTTTCATTCCAGGCTGCATCGAAAAACCTCGTTGCTGTTCTGGAATACTCAAGTCTTTCGCATTCAGTTAAAAAGCCTGAGTCTGTGTGTGTGCGCTGTGTGTGTGTGTGTGTGCGCGCGCACACTCTCTATCTCTGCAGCCTCAAATCCAAAGCAATTAGAGGGGCCAGATGGTGGGCTAGACTCGCAGTAAATAGCTGGGCATCGACAGAAGCCTGCAACAAAAATGAACTGTGACAAGAAGCCAAGAGGACACAGATATGACGGCATCAAAGTGCCAGGCGAACATCGGGAACACGCTGCCATAACTGCCGTCACCGGCGGCTGGATCTGAATTGTACCATTTTGTGGGCCCAGGGAGAGGTTTGGGGGAATAAAACACATTAGGCAGGTGCACATGCACGCACGCACACGCACAGCCGTCCACTTGCACTGTTACATTTTGACCTAACCAGTTTGCTTTAGTAAGGGATGAAACAATGCAGCCTTTGAGAGGCGCTCCATTCACCGACTTTCAGCTTGGCTTGCACATTCCAACTGAAAACACAGACTGCCTCCCTCCAGACAAACCACTAAAGCAACAGCAATGCATTCCACAGCTCTGTTACATTCTGTGTGCCTGTGTGTGTCAGGGGGGATCTTGTGATTATTTATTCATTATATATATACAGAATATATACACAGTATGTTACCATGTCATCCTTCATAGTGCGAGTTCAAGTAAGAGGAGGAAGACCTTGAGTGAAAAACAACTGTAAGTCACAAAATGGCTTCTCTTAAGTGTGATTGCTCAAATCTCCATACGCCTCAAGTTATCACACACCTTTTGACAGCTCACACAGATTTATCAGGGCTGGAAAGAGACAAACATCAACACCAGGAAATGAGGGTGAAGGAGAGGAGGGGCCCGCTGTGTCTGGATGGCGAGCAATAGGTGACAAGAGACAGAGGGGCCACTTCATAGCTCGATCAATTAATCTATAAATCTAATCAGTGGGAATCGAAGGCTGCCGCTTCTATTCAATCACACTCCTCAGTCAGCCAGCCAGGCTCCAGTGTTAGAGACAGAAGGAGAAACACCACAAGCAGCAACACGGGATCAAAAATCAAGAGATCTTTAATAGCAACCAAATATGAAAAAAATAGAAACGCATGACAAATGGTGACAAGAGTAATTTTTTTTTCTTTCCAGAGACAAAAAATAATTTCAAAACTAAAGGGTACAAAAAAAACCAACAACTTTTACACAGAGCAGTGGATAAAAAGCACATTTTAGGATAAGACTGATTTCTTGTGTATACAGCTCAGGAGAAGCATATTTGCCAATTTTGGCAGCAATCACAGCGCGGCAGTCAAGAATAAAGCACTGAGAAAATATAAATTATAAAGCACTGCAAAATAAGATAAAGAGCGGAGGAACTGTAAAAGAAGAACATAAACCCTTCATGCTCGCCGTCACTGAGAAATACACACACGTGACACCATAAATTAGTAATTGTTTTTCTCTGCTACATATTTATATATTTATACTATTTACAGAGGAAATCGTTCTCTTCTTTTTACTTCTGTGTGAGTGAGATGGAAAATGTTAAGGCTTTGATAAGTCATCTGATGTTTGGAGTCGGAGGAAAAGCAACAGTGTGTGTGAAAAAAAAGAAAAAGAAAACTATTTTGACAGTTTAACCTTGTGCTAGACCCTGGCAAGCTATCTCACCAGCCTTGATACCATGCTCGGTGACGGGTGTGTGTTCTGTGTGTGTGCCTGTGTGTCTGAGAAGTTAAGAGCATTGAAACCAGTATTTGGGGATGAGTCGGAAGCAGCCACTCTCTAAAAGCATCTGAGGAAAAGATGGAGGGGGGTGGGGTCAGCACTATGACATTTTCAAAAATTTTCTGCTCAGAAAAAGAATTGAATCAACCTTTCCTAAAAGGTGTGTGGGTCCCTGAATGTCTAGTTGTCTCATTCTTAAATGGTCACTGATTCCAGAACGAGTTGGACCTTTTTTTTCTTCTTTTTTTTTTTTTTTTTGGGTGGCGATAGAGAGCAGCAAGGCTGGAGACAAATCGTACTGTGGCTCTTTCCACACTAACAGGATGCTGGATATGTCATGACAGAGCCCGTGAACAGGCAGGGGAGAAAGTTTTGTGTGCAGCTATATGAACACACACGTTTGTGTGGGATTATGTCAGAGGAAGGCAGAGTTGTCAGGTGTGAGCTGTCTTCAGCACAGTTTGGCTGTGGGAGTGAGCATGAGAGTGACTGAGGGGTGTTGGTGAGTGGGCGAATGTTACTTTGTGTGCATGTACATTACGTGTGTGTATGTGTATATGTGTGTGTGCCTTGCACAGTAAAGTCTTGCTTTTTGCCAATATTCCATCATGACAAAGGGTGGCTACTCAGATTTACGGTCGAGGAATCCTTCAAGCATTACAAAAATACACACGCTCACACACACTTGACTGTGATTACGGCCTACCTGATAACTTTCCTGTATATTTTTGCATTGTGCAGTGTTAACGAGAAGCACACAGCACAGATTGTGCAAAAACATTGTGTGCTTATTGAGTGGAAATGTAGGAAATGCT
>OMNV01003719.1:13647-30674 GCA_900303265.1 Brotula barbata
TTGGGTTTTAGGTAACTAAGTACAGTTGGTTCATCATGTTAGAACACAGAAACCACCGAGGTATTCATCAGATTTACAATTACATTCTGAATTTCCTCTGGCACAAATGAACTTTGAATTTCAGCAGCCCACCAAGTGTTCCCCCTTATTCCCACAACACACTGATTCCAACAATCTGATATTTACATTTTCATAAATATCCACATTTTCACAAGAAAAATAAAGATGCTTACATATAGTATACAGACACCTCACACCGAAATGTACATACACTTTGTCCTGGGTTATTCTTTTCTTTTTTTTCTTTTGCTCCACAAACCAGGTATTCCACTTAATTTTTTCTTCTTTGTAAATGTGATACTCAGGTGTGCAAAAATAAGTAATACACTTTTAGTGGCTGTGACAAATCAGTTGCGTTCGGTAAACTGCTGTACCTCAGGTTGACAGGAGAAGCATTTATCTATAAGCTAAGGCCATTAGACATTAAATCTGCTGGACATGCTGGCGAACAATAAACCACAGACAGCGCTGAACGCTATCGGTCTCCATCGATCTCGTGTCTCTTTTCTGTTCTCTCACCGCCTTTCTGAAGGTTAGACTCCTTTTGAATTGCCAAAAACAAACACCTTTCACCACATTTGGATACTTCTATGCGTGCATGTATCTGACAACAATTTCTCAAGGTTAAATGGTTGAGGTCTAACGATTCATCTTTTACATCCATGGATTGATTTAAATTCCAACAATCCAACTGCACAGAAACAGAAGCTCATCCCTCTGGAGTGACTTGTATGAATCTAGATCAGTATGGAAGGAAAAGAATAAATCATATTGAAACTAAGAAACTGCGCCTTGTATTTAGCATGACAAAAGTTAGATATGTGGATGTCTTTCTCGCACCTCTAATGGTAAAGGAAATGTTCATCTCCTCTAGGAGGGTAGAGATTATTCTGTCATGCTATTTTTCTGCAACATTCATTCTGCTACGCCTGTGCGAGTCGAGACAGTAATGGCTGATTTAGGGCTGTAGAGTGCAACACTTTTGATCGCATATGCTATTAAAAATTATTCTGTGCAAAGAGAGACATGAGTTTCGACAGTGTCATATTTGTAAAAGAAACATTACCGTATTGACCTGAACATAAGAGGCCCCATTTCCACACTTGGGAGCTTTTCACAACTGGCTTAAGATGAGAATTTTCTCTATTCTGGGGTCATTTAACGAGAAAGTTTAGTGTGTTTTAGTGTTAAGAGTGTGTTTGAACTTGGCTATGGTCCATGGATGCAGGCCACCTGAAAACAGAGGTCTGCATTTCATTTGCAGTGAGCTCAAATACAGACCTGGCAAGTGTGGAAAAAATGTGAAAGCTATGTGCATCACATTGGAATTTTAATAACAATGTATTGGTCCAACGTGTCACATTAACATTAACATAGTACAATAAGCATTATTTATTAGTCAAAACACACTTTGACGTCATGGCATAAGATCACAAAGAGCACAAAACTGTTGCTGAATTGTGACTTAGCGTGATCCTTTACTTGCTTTTTGCGGAGAACATTGCCATGCCTCTATGTGTTTTTTGAAAGATTGCATGCTGCCCAATCAATCCACGATTCAGGAGTATTCCTGCAGATATGACATCCGCTACGAATAACAGGGGGAAAGACAAGCAGTTGGGCCAAATCTGCGGACATTGTAAGCCTCTAGGTATTAGTGTTCTGTAGCCGTGGAGCAATCCCTGCTTTAAGGGTCCTCCGGTGGCTCATTAGTAGGATATATAAACAGTCAAGAGACAATCAGCTCTGCAGGCACATCATAAAGGGCCATTTCATTGCTTGTTGCTTATTAGTCAACATGACTCCCACAGCATCTCTGTGTACACAACCTTTAGAGTCACCCAATCAATGCATTAGCTTTAAAAGCATCCGCTAAAGGGAAGAAATATTACACGATCTCATTGAATATCTATCTAACCCGACACGGTCACATGATGGAGGAGGGGTTCTGTTACAGGGAGCCATTTGCTAAAGTACAAGAGGAGGAGGAAGTGGTAATCAAGTGGAGGAACTCAAATGGATGTACAGTGGAGTGAGCAGGGCCACTCCAGGTGGATTAGTCGGTCCTGGCGTGTCAGGCAGCCCAGGGTAGGGCAGAGTAAGTGGGGCGTTTGACACATCAGGAGCAGTAAAATACTCTTCTGCTCCCTGCAGCCCTGACCTCCACGCCTCTGGGGATCAATCATAAACTCCCCATAAACACTGGGAGCGAGGGATGAAGAGAGCAAGAGAGAGAGAAATGGGAGGCGGGAGGAATTGCCACGTCATAAACGATAAGTGGTGGCAATCTGTTGGTGCCGGGTAAGCGGGCGACTTCACGGCTCATTACCAATCAAACTCTTCATGTCAGGAGTGTTCCCGTGAGAGGGAGATGAGGAAGAAGAGAGAAGAGGAGACACTCTTGCTCACTCTCCCCGTCCTTTGACCCTGTCGAATCGGCTACACCTCATCCCCTCGTCCCTCTGTTGACTATCTGTTACCTCCAGGCACAGCACAAAAGTTTGAGCGTGAATAACACCACTGCCTCCACAAACTTCATGTGACAAATTGTTACTGTTGTTCTGCTTTGGAAGAACACGTTACACTTCTGTTTTAAAGGAAATGGAAGAATGGTTACTGTGTTTGTTACCCAGTGACTGCATGTGGCGAGATTTGTGTGTGTGGTTAGTTTGCAGGCAGAGAGAACAGAAGAGAGAACTTGCCGATGTGCCTGGGCACAATACAATGCATGTATTCTTATCTGAAATTCACATGATGGTTACCGTCTGTTCCTTCAAATGTTTTCTTTCCAAACCATCCCTCGCTACCAACTATCCACCAGCTGTCACAGCATTACCACAACAAAAGGTGTCCCACAGGAGGACTGAGGACAGTAGGCAACACGCAACTGCCTGTCAACCCCTTCCACTTCTAGTGTTTTGGTAAAGATCAGAGCAAAGATGAAAGTGAGGTGCCTCCTCTACAGCTGAGGTTGGCCCATGATGCCATTATCCTTCGCCCACACTACATCGGTTCTGTCCTTTAGTCTGTCTGTCAGAATCCTTTTCAAGGTCCCAGCAGTAGCGATAGCGTAAGCAAAAGCAGTGGGAACCACGGTGCATCGTCTCTCTTGTTGGCTTGACGCACTCCAAGTGATTTTGATTTGCAGTGTTCAGCTTTCAAATACGAGTCATGTTGCCGTCCAACCTCCTCTGAAATCACCCCCCTCCCCCTCCACTGACTCCTCTTCATTTATAGTGTTCTGGGGATGCACTGTGATTAATAATAGGCTATATTTTAAAATTAATTTTCAAAAATAAAAGTGGTATTTTCTCTTCGATGATGACGGGGTCGAGCCGCCCTGGAGCCACAAAATCCTTGGGAGGAAGCCTCCATCCATCCTTTTTCTCCTCCTCCTCCTCCTCCTCCTCCTTCTCCTCCTTTCGTCTCCTCCTCTATACGTAAACGGCAGTCCGAGAGATGACGGAGCCATCCCCCTGGGATTCCATATCATCATCCAGATAACCTCCAATCATATCATCCTGGTCGTGGGGTGGACGAAGCTGGAGGATGGGTGCCCCTCCAGCAAAGTGGTCATACCGCTCCTCTTCCTCCAGCTCATCAAACTTCCTCCGCTCTGCTTCATCTAACTCGGTGCTTAGCAAGATATCTTGGGCAGTGGGTGTAGTGGCAACAACTTCAGGCCGGCCTCCCATGGTGAGTGGCTGGTGGTGGTTATTTTTCTCCCCCGGGTGAGACGTACCCTCACTGTACACATAGATGGGGCCGTTGTTGTTACCGCCTCCGACTCCTCCGCTGCCCGCGCTGCCACTTGTGCCGTTTTTGCTGGCCTTCTTGCCACTGCCAAATATGCGTGACTTGATGTCACTGCTGCCATTGGCACGGTAACCCTGCTGTTGCCTGCGGTTACGGGTGACAAGAACAGCGATGAGTGCGGCAACCAAAAGGAGGGCCAGCAGGGAGCCAATCACAGCCCCCGCCACCACGCCAGCGTTGGATGGGTTCACGGAGGGCTCTGTAAGAGGGAGGAAAGGCAGGGAGAGAGAGAGAAAAGAGAACAGTGTGTAAGATGAAAACAAGGTGAGAAGAAGAATAGAGACAGCATAAAAAGAGAAGGGCAACGTCAAGGGGGAAAAAAATGAGCAAAAAGGATGGAGAGAGGGAGAGACAGAAAGAGAGAAGGTAAGGGTTGTGTGTTGTCAGTGGTCTGGACTGCATTCAGTATGAGAATGCAGAGGTGTCATCATAGTCAAGTGTGCGTTTGTTCATGTGTTTGTGTCTCTGTGCTGAGCCTCTAGCTTCACTGACATTTCTTCCTGTCCCCATTTCCACAGCCTAACAACACAGCCACTTCCCCCCTGCATTCAATGTCCAGCTTCTGTCCAAGGCTCTCACTCTGTGCCACAAATCACAAGGTGAGGCAATGTCCCACATGACGGCGGGAAGAAAAAGATCAAGGCACACACGTGCATTCTGAAGGAGTAGGGAATGCCGCGCGGGGGGCAGGATAGGTGGAGGCTATGCAGAGGAGGACAATGATTGATGGAAGGTGGAAATTAGATGAAGAGGGGGAGCAGGAGAAGGCGGAGGAGTGAGTGAGTGAGTGACAAAGCGACATTGCAGCCATGACAATTCCTCCTCGGAGCCATGGATGCAGAGCAGGGAGCAGCAGATCGACACCCTCTCTGTGCGTCTGCACACCGTGGGTACCGTTTTACTGCTTCGTACACACACACACACACACACACACACAAACATACACACACACAAAGTAATCAACCATTTTAAGTCTGTTTTGTGTTATTGTGATATTATGTCAAAAGTGCTCATTTTGGAGCTGAGTGGCTAAGGAGGGTATAATGAAACTAGGCCTCCACTATCCCATCCTTGTGCGAGAGTGTGCGCGAGAACCACAGGGAGAGGGAGGGCTGTCTAAATCAGGGTTATGAAGTGGTCCCATATGAGTTATCAGCCATATACTGCTCTTACTCTGAACTCATTTCCCCTCTTGCTCCATCAGCCTCCTTAATGATATTGATGTAGTATATTAACAGTAATGTACAGAACAGTTGGCTGAGTCTCCAGGGACAGAGGAGAAGTTTTGGTTGTTTAGCACAGACCTGAGCCCCATTTACACCACAACAACAGGACTACCTGGTGCAGATGGGGACAGCACTTTGTGTAATAATAGTAGTTAACTGCAGGCAAATGCTGGTCAATACAATGTTACGGGTATCGTCACGAGTGAGTCGAAGGACTTATACGCCACTAACATGCTCACTCACTCCTGAAACTTCTCACAGAACATTCCGTGGAAATGTCACCAGAATATCGCTGCATTTAAGTAAAAAATTCACAATACCCAGGTGTAACTTAATCAAATGCAAAACGTGGCGTCCCAAAATGTAATTAACTATGGTATAGTATTTTTATGTTGTATTTTGAAAATGGAAAACAGATTTTAACACACACATTAAATATAGACATTAAAATAAATGATGCTGTTCTAGTTGTTTTAACCATTTGTTTGGTGTTATAGTTGGAGTTTCCACAGTAGGAACCCCGATTTCAACAGTCATTCCATAGCTCTTTTACAAGTAGGTCTGAAAATGTCAGAGTTCTCCGTTGTCTGAAACGCATCATTATCTGCCAGCTAGTTAGCTAGCAAGAGTTGCCCTCTTACATTATATTCAAATTTTTGAATTTAAATGAAATTTCCAATGACATACTTTATTGTAGACGTCCTCTCTGACACACAGCTAGCCTCCACTTAGCAAAGCTACATGTGGTACCAGAAACATTTAGCTAGCAGCTTCTCTTTTGTCTAATAAGCTTTATCTACAAATAATAAATGTGCAAAAAGATTTATATCATTACACAACCTACAAATACTGTAAAGATGCAAGACTTGTAAAGATGTAAGAATGAACAACTATATTTTGAAAATAGCAAACAGAACCATGAAACATTTTGATAAGACATTATATCTGCTTTGACCAGCTTCTGTAGCATATTATTTAGTAACATATTTAGTTTTTAAAATATGGATTTCAGATACAATTATCAGAAACACTGCCCATCCCTACTCACATTCCACTGCCTCGGCCAATAGCAGCAAAATTTCAGTTTGTGTTTTGTAGTTTCATATAAATCCCAACCACCTTGACTGTAAACAGTTTCCTATGTGGTTATTTACACATCTCAGTGCGTACAGACCGAGAATGACGCTGCAAGTTACACGCCGACTCTGCAAGGACCTCCCGAGGTGCCTGCATTCTCTGTGCTTTGAATAAAAAAAAAAGCTACTGGACAAGGAAACCAATATGTCTTGAGCAAAGGGAATTTATCTAAGTCCCTGGCTGAAAGTGAACAAGAGCCCCTAGCTTAGCAGACCATCCTTTCTGTCACTCTAGCCTTCCTTCTTCCATCTCACTCAGTGAGCTGCGAAGGATTATCCTGTCGATGCTGCTGTTAAAAAACCAGCAGCCTAAACTCTACAGTGTCACATCAGCCGTTTTCTTATTTGAAATCCAATAGAAGTCAGCGCCTCCTGTTAAGTATGCGGAGAGTTGACAGAATTACTCTTGTATCTCGGATTCTTGTCAAGGAAGAAAAAAAATGGTCTCTTGCGGTCTCCACCTGTATTCTGTGCCTCTCTTCCTCTTCAATTCTGCATCCCTTCTCTTCCATTACCCCCCTTTTGCCGGCTCTGTCAGCACTTCCCAAGCTGTCTCCTGCCCACACGCCTCTTTCCGTCTCTCCCAAATCCATTTTCCGTGCTGTCTCCGCAATTTACGGATGTATTTCTGTCATATGTTACTTCCCTGCACTCTCCAAATTTATCAATTGCTGTAGGTACATTTTCTGCCCCTTGCTTGCAATTTCTTGCACTCCCTCCTCCCCTTACACTTTCGCTTTTCCCCTGCTGTGTCTTCCGAGTGGTGCTAAACACTACTGTTCACGCACATGACCAAAAGGTCCAACCCTTAGTGTCCACTGGTAACAGGGACACAAGAAATGCATTATCACCTCCAACTCTGTGGAGATCACACACAGACGGTGGAGAGCATCTCTGAAAACTTGGGACCTCATCCTGCCACACACTGTAGACATGTCAAAGTGAAATACAGCAAAATTTAAATGCACATAAATTTAATTAAATTTATGCCCCCCCCAAAACATTTTTTTAAATCACATTATACAAGATTGTAACCTCCAAGTGATCACAAATAATGAAGGTGATGGAGCGAAACTAACATTCACTGCAGCCTCCTAAACTCATGCACAGCCACAAATACACACACACACACAATTTGGCAAAACTGCACGACATAGATTCCAAAATGCGAGAAAGGTTGGTTGTTGCGTTGCACATCCTGCATGTTATCGTATTGATGTGTGTGTGTGTGTGTGTGTGTGTGTGTGCGTGCGTGCGCAGACTAATGAGGGGCAGGAAGGGACCCAGTTGCAGGTTGCAGGGAGATTTGGCGACAGCAGACCTGAGCTCTGGTTGCTTTCGCTTGGCCAGTGACACACACACACACTAACAGACACAGACAGACACAAATGCACTTGTGCACCAACCCAAAGCCAGAGGATCGCAGTGGCCAAGCCTATTGCCCTTGAGCTGTCTCCTAAGTTGAGTTCAGAGCTCAAGAGAAAGAAATTTCCCTTTTCAGTCAAACTTAAAGCCTGCAGACAGGAACCCCCGTGTGGGGATTCACTGAGGGATTTTCTTCTTAAACTTTTTTGAGGTTCAGATGAGCCACCTTAGGAGCCATGGGGAAAAATAAGAGAGAAAAATCTGGGTTAGCCAAACAAGAACCCCTGAGAGGAGGAATGGATGGAGACGGCAAAGCTGTGATTAAGGGAGAGCGACTGGTATTTAAGAGTTAAGCAAAGCGAGAGAGTGAGATAGCACTGGCACGAGGGAGAGAGAAAGGAGAGACAGAATGCTGGGGGGCAGGCATCTCTCCTCTGAGCAGGGATATCAGCTCTAGACTTTGTGAAGGCTGAAAGACAACCTGGCCGAGATAAGAAGGATGAGGGGGGAACATATGCTAACTGAGAGGATGAGAGATGCAATCGAAAGAGAAAAGAGAAAAATGTAATGATAGCAAGAAAGCGATCAATCAAAAAACAATCTCTCTCTCTCTCTCTGCCCGAGTGTATATAGACTGTATGTGTGTGCTCGCGCGTGTGTCATGCAGCTGTGGGGTAGAGGGAAGCGGGGGACCTGCTCTGTAGCAGGTGCTGCCCATTTCACGCCTGTCGGCCCCTCTTAGAACTGTTTGTCTACACGCATTCACATTAGCCTCCGCAGGTCTGCATCACACTCCCATCTGGAGTCATTTCACATCTTTTTCTCCTCACCATTTTGACCACCAGCCTCTCTCTCACTCCATCTCAACCACTGCTGACTGAATCCTGCTCTTTCTTTCAGTGTTCTTTGCTCCATCTCTTGCCCTCCTCCTCCGTCAACTCCTTACTATCAGTGGATTTAGCTCACTTAGCTCACATACCATCCGCCTCCTCCCCGTCTTCTGCCAGTGAGTAAGAAAGGTGTGGGAAGGAGGGAGGAGGCTGCCTATTGCAAGAGAACAAGACGATCTGGAGGAGGGCATGATAGGAAAAGGAAACTGTGAGAGGTAGAACTCAAGAACAAACAACAGAAAGATGGGTGGAAAAACAAAAATTCAGAAAAATAGGACTGAGCAAGTAAAGAGTGGAGGGATGAGAGAGAGAAAGAGTCTTAGAGATAATGGAGGCAATGGCAACAGAGCTCTAGAGCAGAGACTTCAGATTCCCATTAGACTTTTAAACACTGTCCACTCTCTCTGTGTGAGGTTTGCATGCTTGCGGCCATTTAACCTGGCACACGTTCCTTGGCTTTTAAATCTAAGAGCAGCAGCCTCCATCAGCCTCCGCCAATCCCTGGATCTGTGCATCCTCTTTCCTGTGTTCGGCGCATAATAGACAACGGGAGACACAGTGCCATCCTTTATGCTACAGAAGCTGGTTAAACTACCCCGCAGCAGTACAGAATGGCCCCAGAGGAGCGGTGACGCATGTTGTGGCACCACGGCGAGCCAAGGGACTTGGAGACGGAGAGAGAAAGAAGGAATAGAATAGGGAAAGAGAAAAGAGAGAGAACAGGGGGACCCATAAAGACAGAGAGAAAATCAGGGCATTGCAGGGTGGCTCTTAAGATGTAGCCACCGGAGAAATGCACTTCTCCCCATTATGGCCACAGTCTCCTCCACGTCAGCAGAAAATAACTTTGAGTGCGAGTGCAGACAAGAGACGCAGGGGGTTGGGGGGCGTCGGCGATGTTTTTTGTATGAGATGAGATGAAGGAGCGCAGCTGAACCCACAGAGGAGCAGATGGGAACGGACTGTTCTCCACCTTAACCGGCTGATTTAGATCGGTGAAACACACTGCAAGGCCCGAGGTGGCACAAAGACACACAGCACACAGACAAAAGCATTAACCCTCATACATGCTTATATGATTGCTCCACATATGAACGCACGCTCCAGTGGCAGCATGAAATCTGCTCGTTTTAATGCGAACATCATTAGATTTTGCGTCACTGTTACTTTTCATTTGCTTTACTTTGGTCACCTTGGTGAATGAATCATCACCGATAGCCAAGAATGACCCTTACCAGGATACTTGAACTCTTTTGTGCCATTACTTTAGTAGGGCGGAATGCTCTCTTATTTGAGGAAGGAATGAAAGCTGCAAAAACACAATCGCATTTCACCGGCTATATGAAAGATAATTTTGCCATTCACCACATCAGAGAGGATAAACAGACCTTCAGTATGACAGAAGCATAGAAATGTTAATGAATGGAATGATTGGGAGCATGCAAAGAGCTGTGAAAAAAAAAAAATCCTAACAGGAGAGAGATGTAAGAAATGTCATCCTGAGGGATGATAAGGAATGCAAGCATAAAAGCACAAAGAGTCACTCGTTTGACACACCATGGACAGAGCAGCTGGACCCTCTAAACCCTAAACTAAAGACCCAAAGCAGTCCTCAGCACAGAACAGGAAAGCTTGTATGCATGTGTTTATGTGACATGGTGCAACCCTGGGGAAGATGTAAGAGACACCAACAATGTGTAGTGTCTGTTATGAAAGCACACACAGTTCATCGGCCGGATGGATAAGAATGTTTCCAGGCCTGGGAGAGGTCTAGGTGATGAACGAGAGCCAAGAGAGCCCAAGTGTGTTTTTCAACTTCAGAAGTTTATCGTGCGCCATTTATATTGGTGTGCCTGTGTGTGTTAGGCCATTTGCAAATAACCACCAGCGAAAGGTTTAACCTGCTCAGAGCAACAGCTGGGGTGGATTTGCGATGCTCGGAAAGTTTACACTGTGATCTCTCATGATGCTGCAGAAACATAAACAAAAGGGACATTTCTGTCCGAGTCATCTCCTTCCTCACGATAAACACCACACAGGTTGTGCTCCGAGCAGGCTAAAGCAGATGTTTGTGTGTGCGGGCGTCATGCCACTCACCTCTGACCATGGCGGTGACCTGATCCTTGCCGACCCCGATGCGGTTCTTGACCTCGCAGACAAAAGTGTTGTTGACCGCATCATCAACCTTCAACACGGTCAGCTTGTTTTCTGTGACCACCACCGTGTCAGGCATCTCTCCTGTCAGACTATAGGGACGCAGACCGGCATGGAGCCACGGGACAGAACGGAGAAAGAAGGAAGGACGGAAAGAAAGAAAGAAAGTCAGAGAAACAAATGTGAGCCTGATTGTAATTTGCTTCGCTTTGGGCAAAACTAAAGCACCGAGGCAGATGTAGGTTTACAGAAAATGGCCTCTACTTTGCAATGTCATCAAATTCCACTAATCTAGATCAGACACACAAAACCAGTTCTTCTCGAATGGCAGTCCATTATCACACATCGGAGAAAAACATGTCTGGGAGAGGGAGAAAATTGGACCCAGGAACAGAAGCTCATCTCTGCCATTTGAAGCATACAAACTTTTCTCTTTTCATATCTTATCACAATTGCGCCAACAGCTTATAATATACAGCAAGGGAGTGAGGGAGTCTTATTTTGTTTCTTATTATGCTGGGCTTAACTCTAAAGCCACCCAGTCCATTATGAGAAATGATGTGGCTATCTCCATAATCAGAGCAGAGAGCTGTAGTGGCAATAATAAAAGCGCTGATTACAGCTCTGTACAGACTGCAGATCTGGAAATGTCGGGCAAAGAAGAGGCTGATCGAGAGAAAAAAATAAGACAGAAAAGACCTTGACAAAGAGACACAGAGGAGAAATGCCAGTGGTCTGATACTCACGTTTTCCAAACGACAGTGCTGGGAACAGGATTGCCATTGGCCTCACAGGTGAGAGCAACATTGGTACGACCCACATACCAGTTGTTGTCGTAGCCCGATATTTTCACCTGAGGGGGAACTGGGGGCCGATAGGTGACAGAGAGAAGGAGGCAGCAAGAAAGATGGGCATTACTGATTTGCTTCAAGAATTGAAATTGGCTAAGCAAGCAAAGGAATTCAGGAAATAATGAGTGTATTGGGTGTGTGTGTGTGTGTGTGTCCCTGGGTTCTTACACTGAACCGCTAGCTTCATCTTGTAGCTCTCTGCTTTGACCTGAGTCCTGTGATTCACCACGCAGCTGATGTCTTTGCCGTTGTCCAGTGCCGTGGGAACCATGCGGTACTCGCTGATCACCGTATCTGTGTTGTCACTGCCTGGTTTGGACGACGTGGTTGCGTTTCCGTTGGCAGTCGTCACCCAGGAGATCTCGGCAGCAGGACGTCCATCTTTAGACTCGCAGCGTGCCACGACGACCGGCTTTGTGCCTGCGATCACGGTGACAGTGGAGGCCGAGTTCTGAGGCTTAGCTGAGAAGAGACGCAGAGTGGCAGGCAGAAGATTAAAGGATGCGGAGATAGATAAAATGGAAATAAGACAGCCCGGAGAAAAGATAATGTGCACCGTTATTGATAAACAATTTGAGTCACAAGCCTGGCAGAGGCAAATCCAAACCCTCAATCTCAAAAACACCCCCTCTCTCCCTTGCTATTTTTTCTTCAGTCTTTTTCCTCTTTCTGCTTTCGACAAACAATTACGAGCAATGGCCCAACGCTAACACACCCAAACCCTAAATCTGCTTTCAATCTCCTGTTTCTTGTAATCCATTACCTCTAAATGCCCATCACTGAGAAACAATTTCCCTCACTGGACCAGTGCATTTCATTTCCATCCCCAAATTATAAACCACCATATTATCCCTGTCAGCCCACTCCAACCCCCACTCTCCCTCACTCCCCAACCTCTTCATCTGCCCTCTCTGTGATACTAGTGTGGGATCAGAGGAGGGGAGGGAGGACAGGAGCTGACAGCAGGCATGACAAGCAGCCAGATCAATACCCTGCCGGAGGGGGAGGCGGGGAGGTAGGGCGCGCTGGAGGGAGAACAGAGGCAAGCGCAGGCAGCGGTGCCAAGGTTAGACCAATGGTTCCATTGCATTAACAAGAACACAATTGATCTGACAATACCACTTATAATAGCAATTAAGCTGAGCTGAACATGCTTTTAAGAACCCCGCTATCCTCCGGGGGTGAAGAGAAAGAAAGACAGGCAGGGGCGTACTTAGCATTTTGACTTATAGTAATGGGAGAAAATTCTCTCACACAACACACACACACAGGCACTCAGATTTACAGCACAAGGAAAACATTCAGCGTTCCACCTACCGAGCATGACCAGATAGGTGATGCCTTGTTCATTGCCGCTGGGATATGTTGCGTACTCGCAGATGTATTTTCCCTCGTCCGTCATCCTAACATCCGTAATCTGAATGGAGGGGCTCTGCAGGGCGGGGGGCATGGTGGTGAAGGCGACCCGGCCACTTAGAGGTGAATCGGGGTAGTTGGGGCTGAAGCTGGGGTGCAACACTGCTATGTTGATCCTTTCTCCATCCTTTGGTTCGTAGATCCAGGTTACCTGTGGTGGAGCGGGAACGGGGTCAGGCGTCGTGTTTACAGGCATGTTAAAACTTTCGCTAATATATATATATATATCAGACGCAAACGAGCACAAACTGATTTACAATTGTACTGAGCCTCTGTTAGTCAGAGTACACAAACATCAATTTAGTCAAACACGTAAACGATCCTTTGGTTTACAACTAGCGTAAATAATCTCTGCTTGTTCATTACCTGCGCTACTCCCTCTTGTAAGTTGATTAAGGAATGATTAATGTATATTTGTGGAGTGATGGAATGTTTAGTGAGCCTCTTGCCTTCACAGAGAAAAATCTGAGCAGCGGACGGAGGCCTGAGAAAAACCAACAGGCCTTGTCCACCTGCTGATAAGCCACACAGAGAGCGGTGGGACACATTTACAGCTTGCAGTACACATGACGGGACTGCATGGCACCACAATCAAATAACTGGAGCACAGATGAATATGGATGCGAGTTTGCTGGAGAGGCGCGCTCTCTCTCTCGCTCTCTCTCTCTCTCTCTCTCCCTCTCTCTCAGCTGCTTTTAGTAGAACCAGGCAGCGTTATGTACTCAACTTTATTGAGATGCAACTGAGAAGCGTGGCCATTACCATATTCAATCCCCCAGAGCCAAATAAGCTAATTCTGTTTGTTTGGTGTAATAAAAGATTAAGACTAAATGTGATAAAAATCTCATCATTAGCCTGAGGTTTATTTGGCTGTTTCGTTAGTCAAAGCTTTAACACACCATGTAAGTAAGACGTGTGGACCTCCGTTATCATTTCAATTTTCTATTTATTTCCATGAATTGTCCTGACTTATCCATCTGTGCACTCAAGTACCACACACCTGTAGCATGGTGATGCAAAATTAGGACATTTTGCGGGCTGCTGCCATATGTTTGGTTGAATATAAAAACCATTCTACAGTCAAATGGGAAATGTCATAAAGTTTGTGAGCACAAATCCTTCCATTGTGGGAGCAAATTGTAGTCCCCAGCAATTCTTACAATATTGCGCCGTGTGGACTCAGCACAATAGGGTGCAATTTCTGAATAATAATAAAAATTTTCATTTGAATCGTAGGCCCACTTAAGTATTGGCACAACTGCTGTGGCATATGAAAATAATCCCATTGTTGCTTTTGCCCCCCAAACTAAAAACATATTCCAGTCATAAAATTGTGCGTCTGACCATTGTGAGCTGAACCCCAATGGCATCTGCGAAGGCACAGCGCAGGTTCACTGTCTGGCCGGGATAGGACGACACCTCTGGCTCTACCTTCACCCGCTGCCCCGATGCACCTGGAGGAGGGAGAAGGATGGGAGAGAGAGAGAAAAACATTAATCGCTGTTGCTTCCTCTCTTAACAAGGGATGATAGAGCGGCGCACAAGAAGTAGGATTGAGCCTTGTGATTATGAATGAAGAAACGATACACGGGGTCTGGCCCGGTGCAGACGAGCATTGGCAGGCCAAGGAAAACAGAGCAGAGCCTGCTATCGCTCCAAGCCTGTGCGCGTGTGCGTGCACGGAACGGTTGCAGAAAGGATCCACGCTGGAAACGAGAGGAAAACCAGTCCTCTCTAACACAGGGGTCATAAATCATCTGGATGGGTTATGCTTTTCTATAGCCTGCCATTTGCTGTGCCAACACATTCCTGCGCAAAAGCGAACAGTCTAAATAAATATGCTTTTCTTGCTGTATTGTGACAGCGGGTGCAACTGAGAAGAGACAGAGAGAGCTCGGGCTGGAAGATGAAAGCGAGTGCGTGTCTGTGTGTAATCCATGTCTCTGTGAAAGTGTAATTACTTGTATGAGTAAGCGCGCATTGGTGTATGTCAGCAAGAAGGCACCTGTTTTAAGTAAGAGTGGATTACCTGATGATATTCAAGTCCGCAAGTCTGCAGTCAGAGCAACATGTTTACTACCAGACTACACACACAAAGAAACACAATTTCGCCTTAAGACAAGCAAATAATTACCCGTGGAACTAGTTCAACCGGTTTGTGAACAGCACAAGCTGTTGTGTTGAAACGAATATGATCTAGAGGGCAGATAGGACACACACACACACGCACAAAATCACAAAGCCCACAGGCCAAACTGTAACAGAAAAAAGGGCAGTGCTGTCTTTTGCTTTTGACGAGCAATAAACACCACACCTTCGCTCCTCCAGGGACATCTGAGATATCAATACAGACGGGAAGAACCAAGGGGGACTGAGCGAGAGACTAAGTGGGAAAGTGGAGGAAAACAAGCCTTTCCTAGAATAACAGCGGCTCTCCCAGGACCAGCCCAATTTACAACCACAAAACAACCCCCTTGTAACCACAGAGGAACCTCTGGACAACCACTAAGCAGCCCGTGGGAGCAGCAGAGAAGGCTGAGAGGAGGAACAGCTCTCTCTTTTCTTGCGCGCGCGCACACACACACAGAAATGACTGCTTTATTGTAGAGCTGCTGGCCTGTGATCTCTCAAATGTCTGGGGCATTTTGTGGTGATCAAGGTTCATCCCCTCGCCTATCTATCTGAGCCGTGGTCCTGCTAACTACAGATTAGCTTGGGGACAAGGAGCTGGATTCTGGTGATGAAAGGATGCACCACAGGAATGAAAAAGGGGAAGAAGAGTTATTGAAGCCCTCATACAGCTGTCTTCAGTGGGTCTATACACCACAGGTCATTCCACCAAACTGTATTGACAGTTCACGTGCCTTATATTTACATGCACACATGGACAGACACACCCACGAGGGGCCGAGTGAAGTCGTGTCTGCTGTCTGTCATTCAGAGCCAATAACGGGAGAGTCATCACAGGTCATGTCCTGCCAGGGCCCAGATGAGAGACAGGCCGGCTTTATGAGACTCCGCAGAGCTGCGGGGAAACGAATACTACGCACAAAGACAAACAGAGACATGCACACCCCCAGAACTCCCCGACAGTCCCCCAACTCCAGCCCTGGAGATGACTGTCATTACAATGGCAGACGCAGGGAGAAGAAGGCGGCACGCGTGCCCGTGCCTGCACGTGCACAGACACACACACACAAACAACAACAGACTTAGAGAAAAAGCTGAGGCGAGGCCGCATGTGAAATAGTAATTGTAGGTATAAATATTTGGAGAGCACCGGTCATATTAAACTGAAGAGAGAGTGAGACGGGAGGCGGAGAGAGATGGGAAGTAAAGGGAATTAGGGAATAAAAGGCAGTTCAAGGGTAGAAGTGAGAGAAAAGAGCGAGAGAGAGAGAGAGAGAGAGGGAGAGGGAGGGAAGGAGACAAAGAGAGGAGGACAGCAGCTTTGTGTCACTGCTGCTCTAATTTACAGGAGCTTTGCTGCCTGCTGGTGACATACAAGCAACACTAAACACACACACACACACAAACAAACAAACAAAGACATGCACACACGAACAACATCCGGGTGCAGCACATCAGTGTAATAAGTCAGATGTCACCATTCTAAGCACTGTCACCTATCATTATGTCTTTTACGCACACAGTATGCTGATGGCAGTGCGACAGCCCTGTCATATTAACACGCTCCTCTCTGATCTCCTGCCTGGTCACATCTTCATATTTCCCACCGTTCCTCTGTGAGGAGGATAATGATTGAGGGAGGAAAGACGAGAGGAAGAACGCTGCGAGGACGGAAGGATAAAAAAAGAGACAGGCTGGGAATGCCAAAGCGATGGAGGATGAGTGTGAGGGGAGCGCAGGGGAGGGCGGTATGGAAAGTGGGGATGAAAGGGTGTGAAGAGAGTGCAGTGCCAGGAATAGAGAACGAAAGAGGAGAGAGCACAGAAGCGTGGTGCGAGAGGAGGAGCGTTATGAGAAGGCGAGACGGGCTGAGCTATAAACAAGGTTAATACAAGACAGCTGAGGGACAAGGGGGAGACGCTGAGATGAGCAGGAGAAAGGCAGAAAGACACAACGGGAGGAAGAAGGTGAAAAGGAGAGATG